>JAHWFO010004153.1:1650754-1767664 GCA_023313115.1 Rhysida immarginata
TATTATTATTATTATTATTATTATTATTATTATTATTATTATTATTATTATTATCTATTAATTACAACATTATGTAGGTTTAATTGTTATCTTGTAACCTTGTAATATATCCGGCTCGAAGGACCAGGAAATGGTATCTACACATTGTTGCGTTCATATGATTAACTGGATTAACACATTCAATTCTTTATCTGCGTAAAGGTTGGATATAATGGAAAAGTATACCAAACTCTAACCAATCTCTGATTCAAATGCGATACATAGTTGTTCTTTCTTTAAGTGGATAATTGTCTAGTTTCAATAATCACATTTTCTTGTCTTCAGGTCGGATTTGAACTAACGACCAAAAATGTATTAAAAATTGCCCTGCGTCTTGCTGTAGGTAAAGTGGAACTGGTTTTTGGTTAGAAGTCGAACGAGTGGTAGTGTGCAAGTTAAAATGTATTTCTAGCGACATTACCAATAATAAAATTGAAAAACAACCTTAATTACCACAATCTATTAGCACTAAAGTCGCATCTCGCTATCTCCTTCTCCAATATGTAGGGCATGCAGCCCATACCATTGAAGCGTCATTAACTATAACACTTATATTATTTTATAACTATTTTAAATTTAAGAATCATTTTTATCGTTATCTAAACTAAAAAATGTCCCAAGAAAATATAAAACAAATGTTAATATATAAGGAGTCGGAGATACAAATGCGTATCTATGAAAATTCCGTCACGTTTATTGTAACTTGCTTGCGGCTTTATACCAGTTTCTGCATTGTCTGCTTGTGTCGAATTAACCCATGCTTGTATTAAATTGTCTTCTGTCCACAGAATGTGCTTATAGAACCTGGGTGTGAAGAAGAAGATGCGTCGAACATCATGGTGTTTTCTTTCATTTCTTTCTGAAGTAAACCGTATACTTATATAAAAGAATCGGATTATAATGTCGGATGTGTTGAGGGATTAAAAGCAAATAGTGATTTCTCTTGTGTTTACACTCTTTACTCCATTCTAAATTTTTACCTTTTTCTCTCGCTGAAACGCCATCTCCTCGACGCTTTAAGAACTTTCATTTCCTTGCGACGAAAGGTATTACGAGACACCTTAATGTGTATGTGTGCATTGTTGTATTGGTTCTTTTCCTCTTACTGCTAGCGACCGTCTAATGGGATTTTTTTGATTGCTAATGGATGGATGGGAGGATGGTGGTGGGGGCACTGAGAGTGTTTCCGTGTTCGCTTCGGGGCCCGGGACGCGTCGGCTTGCCGAACGCCTGACGCTAATTGCCGGCGACGCGCATTACTGGCTTGCGGACGTGGAAAAGGGAGGCGAGCGAGGATGTAGCGGCGCATTCGGGCGCGTGTAAACACATGCTCAATTTACCCGCGAACGTGCGCACCGCGGCCTCCCGCACTCTGAAACCGATCACACGCCGCCGTCCATTGTCAACGACCGGTGCTTTTTTTCCTCCTCTTCCTTTTATCTTTTTTGTTACTCACCTTGAAACGACGTAAAGCGACCAGAGCGGCCCTTATCGAGAGTCTTTTATGGAAACATTGTAAATCATGCTGCTATGGATAGGAAAAAAAAAAGCAGATGAGAGCATTTGTGTCCATTGTCTATTTGTATGGAATATACAAGGCTTATCTTGCATTCCGAGAGTCCATTTAAATATATTTTGCACGAAATGATTTTCATCCTCAATTAGAACAGCACAGTGTAATAATTTGTTTCTAGGTATTATGTTGTTCAAAAAGTCATTGCGTTTTTTCCAGTGATTTTAAAGACCGTTTATTTTATTCAGAAAATGCACATTGATCAGTGATATAGTGCCCTTTTTCTGCTCGATTACTTTCTGCTATCTTTCGAGAATTCTCATGATCCTATTCTCGAAAATCTTCCTTTCTGTATTAGCGATGAATTGAACAACGTTTTCTTTATCACTGAGTTCTGCAAGGACCTAAACAAAAGGAACTTCTGATGGAGCGAGCTCTTGCGAATGTGGTGGCGAATTTAGGAAACACATCCCAACCAAGCTCTAACGATTTTTCATGAGTTATCAGCGTGTGGTCCACAACGCGAGACTTGTGTGTGGTCGCGCATTGTCATGAAAGAAGACCACCCCTTTCCGATTTTTTCAGTTCTGACTGCTTTTCTCCTACTGCTTAATTCCGTTGATATGATCGTAACAATTTTTGGTAAAAGCTAGAGAAACATACACCTTACATCACACGAAACCCCGAAATTGAAAAATCCCACCAGATTGAGAGAATCAGGGTGAGATTTGAAACGAGCAAAGCGATATCGACATTAGCATTCTTCACCATACATTTTACGCAACTTTTGATAAGCCTGCACAAGCGTTCTTTCCTTTTCGGAAACAATCAAGTAAAATTTGGTGAAAATGTTCGTGTTATAGGAAAAATAATTATTGATCGAGGTGCACATCTTTTTCCTTGATGGAAGCTAGAAGTGTCAGCCGTCAAATGCGCATAGGCGCATGAATCTGACATTCCGTACATTAAATTTACAATTAGAAACACCTACAGAAAAAAAACGCAGTGATTTTTTTATGTAGAACCCAATAGTTTCTTTATTAAGCTTAAGCTTCAAAAGTATGGAAAACGAATGTTAAGCCGTGTTTGGAAAGTAAAATTTGAAAAATAAAATTTCATTATTATACAGTAATAGCGTGTGGTTACGTGCACGTGCGCTAGTTAATTAGCTTGCAGACGAGGAGGAGGGAGACGACAGTCCTTATATTTCCTAGACAATTAAGCCGATCATCGGTAAAACATTGCCCTCTGAAGGATGAAGGAAATCCTAAAGATTAAAAGAAGCACTTAATCGGCAGGATGGAATGTCTCGTTGCCATAAACGCCGAAGTGTATGTAAAGAAAAGAATTGATTCCCTTTATCCTTCGTCAACATCAGCTTGATGAAATCCCTTTCCGCCCAACTTAGCAAGAGCCCATTACGCCTGAAATGTGTTTGACTATAGTATGTGTTTGGTATACCTGGACTTCATACACCTGGATTATGTGCATAGGAAGAACAACGCTTCAAATGTCCCACAAACTAACGGAATTGAAAAATTCTGGTCACTCTAAAACTGAGTATTCTGCAGAATTCCGTTGGAATCGGAAAAGCAAAACGCTGTAGGTTTTCTTACCGTTTCTGGTCCAAATACGCTTGCGAGAACGTTTAAATTCGTCTTCTCATGTTAAAAGAATTGGAAACTCGCGCCCGGCAATCGCGAAGCACACTTCCGAAATTTTTGCATATGGATAAATTCAAAATATCAAGGTCAAAGGTTGAGAGGAAAGTGGACATTTTCTATAATTATGGACATAAGCAATTGGGAAATAACAGAACTTTAGTCTATGAACAAAAATTGTATTATACCTTATAGTAAAATTGAATCGATGAGGTATACCTCAAAGTCATATTAATTTTCCAGGAGATTTTAAAAGAAGCGGTAGAATTTTGCAATGTATAACAGTAATACAGAGTTAAATTATTATTATTTTTTTGAGAACCCGATGAGTTTAGTTATATTTATGATGTCTTCAATATGATTGTATATGCCTAATATTCTTAATTATACATAATCAGATCAGTGGATTCTTTTTAAAACTCAATTAATTTAAAATCCATAATGAAAAATTTGAGCCTGTTTATTTTTACCCATATGCATATTTGTGTACAATTATCATATAAAAGCAATGTTCGACAGACAAAATACGAGAAACATAAAATGCGCAATATTATTAACTTGATAAAAGAATATTAAGCATTACAGAAAAAAATTACCAACAATCAAAAGTGTAAAATTAAGATAATCATATGTTATTAAACAATAATAAAAGTATCAAATTTCAGAAATCTTTTTCTGAAATACACTCATCACTGGTATTCGCTGTATACACTTAGAAAGAGGATAAAATTACAGCAAAACAATTTTTATGGTTTACAGGAATTTTTTGAGAAAAGATTTCCTTCTCTGGTAGCGAAATCACTTTCAGGAAACTATTTTTGAACAGTGCAAATTTCACTTACCGGAAACCATTGATGAATGCAGCTACTTGAACTTATCCAAATGTGAGCTAATAGTTTTTTGTCAATAGAATAATATTTTAAATAATTAGGTTTTTTTTTTGCAATATTCATTTATTTATTACCTGACTGTTCACCTTATATTGGTAGTAGTATTAGCGTGATTGCATTTGCGTGATTGTAGTGTTGATAATACGTATTTGTAATATTTGCGTAATTCTTAATGTGTTAACGGGACGATTGATTTTATATTGGTTATATTTAAAAAAATTATTTGGAAACATTTTTGAATTTTCACTGCCTATTTTATATTAATAGGCATCTCTAGATAATATAATTTTTACATTTTCATTACCTGGAAGCGAAATGAGAAACGATGAAATGGAAGTTTTGTGAGACTATTCCTCTAAATATCTCAATTTTCATAGAGTGATGTTAAATTTTAAAACTGAACACAATAAATTTTATCGTGTAAATGGATAAAATATGTAATTTCTTTTCTGAAAAGCGTTTATTTGTATTAGATAGAGATGTGTCACACTGTCGTTACTCGTCCAAATTGAGCAAATCAAAGCGCAAAATAATGCGAATTTTATCCATTTAACGATAAAACGATCAAAAAACAATTTTGTGAACATGCCAATTCAAATGGTATTTTGTTAGTATGGCAAATTGACTGATTCTTGCTTTTACGCTTGCTTAAATCCATTTGGGAGAGTGTTTCGATGGGAGAACCTTTTAATCCTGTATGACAGTCTTTTTCACCCATTAAAAATTTTTCACGGGTTCGCCTATTCGATTAACCCATTGCAAAAATTTCCATAACAGTTATTCATAAATACTGAATTTCGTTTGTTTAATATAATTTGATGGGGCAGTGCTCGACGCAGAAATTGAATGGCGAATCGATATTAACTTTAAATTTGTTATAATTTTTTTGATTTTTTAATGTTTAAATAAAATAAATGCGACTATAATGGATTACTCAATGAAAAGCGTAAGCTATTTTCTTGTTTAGATGGGTTGGGCTTTCCTGGATTGCTCTAGTATTGCGCGGAAAGCATCTTTTATTCTAATAGTCTTCATTTTTTGGTCTTGTGATAGGTGTGGTTTCAGAACAGAAGAGCCAAATACCGGAAACAGGAGAAGCAACTGCAGAAGGCATTGGCGCCTTCCGTCATCCCGACCTGCAACGGTGCCATGATGCGCAACATCTATCCCGCTGCTACCCGGAGTTACCAGTATCCCCACCACAATCCAATCAATACGATCAATACGATGAACCGATATCCTCAGGTAAGTCACTTTATCTGTTTGTGTTTTAGTATTATTGCTTTGATCGTTTTAATGCAAGATTTGTGAGTAGTTAGAACCACGTTTTGCGGACTGTCTGCCTGTTTGCATGCTTCATAGTACCTATGCGACGAGTTTTAGAAAGGGATACTTTGAGATGGATGATCATATTTGATATGGACTTTATATTTTTATTGGATTAATGCATTTGGTATATTTATATTTTGTTAAGCGGTGATCAAGTGGAAAGTAGCGTTAAAAGTAATTTTCATGTGATTGAAGACGAAATTATCCTAGTGCCTCTTCCTGCTCTTACAAGAATACTGCGAGCGAAACTGTTGACTGTGTCCGTTTCTTTATGCGTTTCTAAATTTTTTATTATTGCCTAATTCATTGGCTAAATATTTTTTATAAAGTAAATTTATCATCGGCCAAGTGTGTTATTTTAAAGCTCCCCGTGCTAATTACTAAAGGAATTCCTCAATGACGGCAGCATGTGAATACATCTCCGCCCGACGATTTGATTGGATCCCCATTGGGAGTGAAGAATAAAAATAAAAAAAAAAGCAATTGAGTTAATAAAAAAATATAAACAAATCATTTCTTTATATTTTACGACTAGAATTCACCTGAAGATGTGACTTGAACACATTAGAAAAAGTTTGGTGGGATCGAAATCCGCTATGTCCATTGAAATGCGCATCCGTCCGAGTCAGCCATTAACGACACGTGGAAACCATCTTTGGGTTCGATTTGAAGCTCCCATTTTATCAAAGGGATAGAAACCCGAAAATCAAGCGGAGAACAGCCTGGACTTAGCTTACGGATCCGCATTGTCGAGTACAAGAATCACATTATTGCTGAGTCTACAGGTCTTTTGTTTTTTGATAAGCGTGGGAAACATCACGCTGTTCTTCAGTATTCGCACCAGTTTTCGTAAATGTCACTCTCACAGCATCTGTAGACGAACTGATCTTCAGGACCAGTTTTTTACTTTGTTGCAACAAGAGACTCTATTCAGAGGCTGTGAATGTGTCATTCTGAAGAAAGCCCCCATTTTTAGGGCAACTGAACAATTGTACGGGTGAGCTTCCCTACTATGAAAAAGTTTCATAATATGCGCTTGAGCCTTCAAAAGAAACGCTACTATAATATCTTCCCAATGGCCTCATCTAGAAATCAATTTTAAGTATGTCAATAAGCATGATAAGTAATTATTTGTGACGTAATTTCAAAATGATTCAGTCAATAAGTTTAAATTCATGATTTCGTTTGACCATTTTTTCTCGTGTGCTGTGTTAGAATAATACTTAGGCGAGTAACCGCAGTTCACTTGAGCGTGTAAAGCTCTTGAATGCAACTCCAGAACAATAAACATAGCTGCTCCAAGAGGCTACGATACGTAAGGGGTTAAGAATGAAGTCCACATCAAATTTAAACATTATTGGGAGAAACAGTAATTCGGATAAGATAAACAACTTCCAGAGTTGATTTACTAATACCTTCTAATGCATGCTTCGTGAAATTTATTGCATGCTCTGTGTACTTGCTCGTTGAATCAGTTTCACTTGAGTCATTTCTACTGGTATAGCATATGTTATTTTTTTTTTCATTATGGTGCAGATGACGTCAGCGTCATATCCTCCGGTGGCGCAACCGTTCTCGATGCCTCACGCGGCCACCAACATGGCGAGCATGCGTCAAGATGGCGTCGGCGTGTCGCCGGAGGACGAGTGGTACAACAAGAGCCTGTCAGCCCTACGCATGAACACCAGCCACCACCCCAACCTTTCTGCCCCTATGCTCCAGTACCAGACGTAAAAGGAAAACGGAGGAGACAAAACATAGCCTATAACAATAACAAGGTCCCCGACTCCGTGTAACCAATCCTATCTATTTTTCTCTTTCTTTCTTCCTTCTTTCTTTCTCTTTCGACGACTGTCTCTTCATGGGTTCCGCAAAGGCCGGTGACGAGCGGGTGCAACTGCCATCCAAACTTCCCCAAAAAACAAAAAGCGAATGATTCTGATCCTCATCTGACGGGACTCGAACCACCGAGATCACACAGTTCACTAAGCCATTGTAAAGATCAGATTCAAACTTCCTCTAAAAAAGAAAATTTCTCACGAATGCTGAAGATCAACAACAGTAATCAACAAGAACAGCAAACTCTCTTGTGATCTTAGTGTTTATTACGATATTAAAAGAAAAGTATCTTAGTTCTTCTTGTCGTTTCATCGTCCACGAACGATAAGATAATATCCTAGATAAAAATGGATAAGAATCGAAAATAAACATTAATGAAAAGAAGAAAAATCCAAAAAATCTCTTTTCCTCCTCCTCCTCCTCCTCCTCCTCCTCCTCTCGTGTTCCATTTTCATTTCTTCGTGTGATCATCTTTATTTCGTCTGGAAATCGATATCAATGATAATCTTCCTACACAATGACTGTATATACGTTAAGAACAAACTCTATACATTCCAATACATAAGACTTTGGGTTTTCTTTTTCAATATCATATATTGATATCTTCTAATTTTTAATTTATTTTCTTTATAATGAGAAATGTTTTGAATTCCCCTCTTGACGAAAGAATGCAAAGAGTGCTGCCCCCATCTTGTCTACTTGTGAGTTGATTGTTTTTTGTTTATTGTTTTCATTGTTTCTTTTGTCATAAACGAATGATTGACTGACTCTAAAAACACATATTATGGGGTTGAATTTATATTTAAAAAGACAAAAAACAACAAAAAAAAAAAGTTGTGTAGATGCGAAGGTTTTCTTCTTAAATCTTCTTGCTTAGTGTGACGTCATCATAGAAACCTCCTGTTTAGTATTATCATCAAGCCGTTCAGCGGGTATTTTGGAAATTTATTTTAAAATAAGTTATTTATAAAATTTAATATTTATTTCCTCTCTCTCGTAACAATCAAAAATCTAGTCATCAGCAATTCCTTTTTTTCTTCCTTATGATTCTTTGAATTTTTTTTTTTGTTTAAATAATGAAACCTCGCAATCAGTATTTCTTATTTAATAATATAACTTTTAATAATGCAAATGTTTTCATTTCATATTAAACTGTGAAGAAAAGAAATCGTATGTTTTACTTTTTACATTGTTTTTCTGTGTATATATGTACGTATGTGTGTATGTGTGTGTGTGATCTGCGCTTCCACTCATAGGAGAAGAAACCAAAAATAAAGAGGAAAAATGTTCCTTCCTTTTATCACGTGGATGATGGAGGAAAAACGGCCAAGTGGGATTTATTCATAAATTCTTTTGTTTTTAAAGTGAATTTTTATATTACATAGCAAATCTATTTGTGAATCTGTTTTATTCTCTTGAAAAACATTTTTTGTAAACCTGTCTATTAAGAAAAATGAACGGTGTCGATTTAAACGATTTTTTGTGTTATTTTCTTAAGAGTTGTAAATCTCCAAATGAAGTCTCGAGAAATATTTATTTTTGAAATTTATTTCGTTTCGTTATTTGGCTGAACGCTTGAGAACTTATTCTTGTATCCACTGTAGAAATTTCATGAGATTCTAGAATGTAACCTCATCATACGAAGTTAAGTGGCTGTAAAATGATTTTTTTTCTTCCTTTAATAAAACAAAGAGAAAACTACTTTCTATTATATCATCGCAGTGTTTCTTTGTCTTTGTAATTATAGAATTTTATAATCGCAGAAATCTTATTGTATAAGAAGAGGCATCGTGAAGTTTGAATCTAACAAATATTAAAAAAATACATATATATTGTTTTCATATCTATTTATACTCTGTCCAACGAAAGTTGGAGTGGGCGTGTCCAGTTAAACTTCCTATTTCAATTGTTAGACATTGTTGATTCTACTTTGGCAACAATGTCTAAAAATTGAAATAGGAAGTTTAACTGGACACGCCCACTCCAACTTTCGTTGGATAGAGTATACTTATAACTTTTAATGAGTCAGCATAATGATTTGAATTGCACATGCTTTATTTACTGCATCTTAATTCAAGAAATTACGATTTTTCTAAGTTTTATGTTTGTTTCCTTTATATTTCTTATTGAGGAGTCTGCCTACGGATAAGGAAAGTTCATCTGCTGTCGCTAGAATTTGATGAAGACCTATGAATGTCTATGAATTTCATTGTATTACGAGCACATAAAAAATGAACTGTGAATTCTCGATAAGTCGAAGTCGTTACGGAACGAGAAAAAACTTCCGAGTTATCATTAGTTCGATTTATCGAGATTACAAAAAATTTGTATATCTTTTTACGAAAACTGTTTTCTTTAAATTAGGAATATTTAACTTGCGGCGAGACATTTTATAACCAAATTTTAATAGAAGATTTTCATGATTGCTAACAAAAATGTAACCATGTTTGAAAATTAACTGCTTAGCGATTACGTGTGACCAAGTCACCTGATATTGTTAATTTTCACGGCTGATTACGCCTGTTATTGCAACCATTGTTAATACCAAGCATGGTGGAAAAATATCGTGTGAAAAATATCATGCGACCTGATGGTGAATTTGGGTGCGCGAAGAGAACAATTGCACCAGGACTAATTCTTTAATCACAGAAGAAATAAATAATTGTAAAGTAATAACAGAATGATCTGGAGTTTGCGTACGTCTTTATAGTTGGCCTTGGCGTACGTATTGTGACGTTGTTGGTCGCCTAGCGATTACTTATATATATTATTCCAGTTTTGTGGTGCTTGGTAACAGTTAACAATACAATTTCCATTTAGACAAGAGAAATTCTAAGAAATAAATGGGGGAAAAAACGAATCAAGGAATTCAAAGAAGTAAAGACTTGGTACTTTGGAAAGCATTCGACACCAAAGACTACTCGACTTTTCGCGAATTCACTATACTTTGTAAAGTTTTAGGTGCCATTGATTATTTTTCTTGAGTAATTTACTCATGATATTATCTATGAATAGGAAATTGCAACCAAACTCAAATAATCGGATTCAATACGGCTGTCATGGAAATACAAAGCTTTTTTTTTCGGTAGTGTTTTTTTTTTTTGTTTTTTGTTTGAAATCTTAAAAAGTCTGAAATCTGAAAAACCATCCAATTATTTAATAACTAAAATTCTGTATTTTGAGCAACAATTATGTTGATTTCGACAAAATGTTGATTCGAAAATCTCTCTATAAAGCAGTATTTCCCAAACTGTGTACTGTCAGTAAGTGTTAAAAAATAATGGATTTTCCCCTTAGAATGTCTATGAAGCGTATGCTAATTTATTGAGTAGGAAGATATTAATTTATTTATTATTAATATCTATAAAATAACCAAGATGTTCCGTTAAAAATTCACGATTTGTGAAGTGTTCCTTAATAGGAAAACTTGGGGAAACCCTCCTCTATAGAAATATTTGGATTCCATGGAAATCCTATTGAATCATCCAAATTTTGCCTATTTGGCTGCAGATTCATATTGCAAATAGATTTGATATTTAAAAAAATAATCATTAATGGCTCTTTGCAAATAAATGTTTTGTAGAAATTTAAGTGACATTAATCCACAAAATATTTTTTAATGTTCTTAATAAAGTAAACATTCTTTATTAGATTCTAACGAGAACAGTCCCTTAATGAAAACTCGACCTATATTCACGATAGCAAGATAGACAAAAAAACATTATAAAGCGTTCAAAAGCGATCAGATTTATTATTTTTATGCTTATTTTTATTTGGCACTAAGCTTCTTCCAATGGAGATTTCATTGTAATTATTATTATTATTATTCTAATTTATGTTATTTTATTTATACTTACAACATTCTTTTTTCAGTCCAGAACTGGTTATTCTTTTAAACATGTTCTTACTTCTTCGTAAAAAGTTGATTTTAAATGTGGTAAAGAAATAAAATTTAAAGAGAAGTTGGCGTTAAATTTCAAAGATTCGAGTGAAGGTAAGAAGTGTGTGGGAGTGTGGAATACGATTTAAGGATGGGAAACGGTCGCTTTAGAAATTGAATTGCGTTTGCCAAAATCCCATCTGACCCCTATTGGTTGTTAGCCGAGATACCCGGATGTTTATGGCGCCGCCACCTTCTGTTCAACCAGCTTCTGCAGGAAACGCCGAACACCCTATGGACTTCCTCACTTTTTGAAAATCCAATCGACTTTTGTCGTTATTTATGATAAGATTTATTTTGCAATTTTTTTGTCTGTTTCCTGTTTACTTGCCTTTAAACAAATTTCATTAGTTTTATTTATTTTTTAGAATTTCTAAGAAATTGCTGAATTTTATATCACTTTTGTTATTTCCGTTGCCTTCATCACATGACATTTATTCGATTTTCAGTGTCTTGTTGAACAGGTATTTCACAGAGTTGACAATAAAATTGATAAAATGTTATTGAAAGTCTGTTGTAAAAATTGCATCTTGGGGTGTGTTCTGTCTGATACATGATTCAATTTGACTGATGATTGACTTGTTTTGATTTTATATCAGATCTGAAGAATATTTAATATTTTAGAGGTAACTTTTTGTTTTATTTCTTTAAAAATCTAAAGAATGGTGGAAAGCTTAAAAAATTGTTCACGAATCTTTGGTTGTAAAAGTGAATTTGATGATGTTAACTATAATCACTTTAGATGTGTTTAGGTGAATCGACAAAAAGATTTGTCACAATACGGTGATGCTATCATCGTAAAAGAGAATTTTTCTATTGAAACGGAACATGAACACGTTGCGAATGGAATTAACATTCTCTGTTTCACCCACAAATTTTCTTTAAGTGTAGTGTTGCCCCCGAATATAAGGTGTGTTTTTTTCAGAAATGAGATGCTATTTGGGTATTAGTTTTAAGTATTTGATTGCAGGTTTATTAAGTTTGTTGTTGTTAGTTTGAAACGAAAATCTGAAACGTTCGCAGTTGCCATTTTTCGAGCTGAGCTCCTCCAAGGGCCAATCCCCCATCGAAACGAGGAAATTCGGCTTTCTCGAATTAGAAACCATTTTCCTCGAAAGTTTTCAGTTGGGAAAGCGAAACGAATGAAGAGAGAGAGAGAGAGAGAGAGAGAGAGAGAGAGAGAGACTACACACACACACGCACACAGACGATCGATAGATAGATGGATAGATGGATGGATGGATGAGGAGGGCGGATGCAGACCACCACCACCAAATGGCCGATTGCTACCACCCACCCACTTCTTTTACGCCGGAGGGCTACTTCCGGCGGTAGCCACGTGCTCGCAACAAACCTTCCTTCCTTCCTCTCTTCCTACCCCCCAACACTATGGGGAGGGGGGGGGTAGTGCACGACGCAAGCGCATTACTGGCCAATCAGACGACAATTTCAGAAGGGGGGGTTCGATGAAGTAGATTGAACCCTCTCTCATGGAAGTGTTCTCTCCTTCCCCCACTCCCCGCTTTTCCTTCCTTTACCCCTCTGGTAACGCCCTTCCCCCTTCGACAGTACATCGGGTGGCGTGCAATCAGCGAGTGGGGCTGTCCTGCCTAATCTAATTGAGAGCACTTCGCTTGGGCGGCTGAGAGAACTCGCTTCTCTCTCTCTCTCTCTCTTATTTCCCCTTCATTCTAATACATCCTCCTCTCTTCCCCTCCACACTCATGTGTATACCCTCTCTTTCCCCAGTGTCATCTACCTACCCCCTCTTCCTTTCCTTTATATATAATATAAAGCCGGTGTGTGTGTGTGTATGTGTGTGTGTTTTCACTCTGAACAGAATACAGTTTGATTAAAAGAAACGAAAGAATTGCGATGAATGGCAAATGTTTAATTTGGTATTGAAATATTACAAAGGGGTTTGCTAGTAGTTAATCATATGTGAAATAAGCGGTTTAGTTTAACTGGTACATTAGTCTGTATGAAAACGATCTCAAAGTAAATGTCAATTATTTTGTTTATGATGCAATGAACACGAACAACCCTAACACTAAAGCACTATAGGTTATCAAGAAGTGTTTTTGATAAGACTTATTTGATGATTTGATCTTTTTTAGAAAGCTGTATAAGCGTAATCTAAAGGAACTTTATCATATTTTTGAAGGGAAAAAAAGATTTAGTCATCAAATGATTCTTAGTGGAGGTTATTTTTTGAACTATAAGCAGTTTTAGTAGTATTGGTTATTTAATAATAAAATCTTACGAAAAGTGCAAGAAGAAACCTTAGCTGTAACGCGTAAGTAAATTTTAAATTTGAGAATTTAAATTTAGCTAAAGTTCCTAATAAACAACTAATTCATTTAATTCCTTCAAAATTTACATCTATTTTATTGCTCAACGTTCACGTTAAAATAGAAAGCAATTACAATTTACACAGTATGGCCCGTATTCAGAATGAGCTCTAATGCTCTTGCTCTTGCTCCAACCATTGTTGAATACAAATTACACGTTTAAAAATACGGGCCAATGTCTCGTAGAAATCAAGGCCAACGAGAGACAGGCACTCAAAAGTGACGTGAACATTGTCAAAAGGAGTAACAATCTAACCTTCATTGTTTCGAACAAACGAAAAAAATACTGAGGAGACAATGAAATTTGGGTTGTTGCTCGGACCTCGATGGTCAGATGATTTGAGTGCCCAGGCCCAAATTTACACCATTGGTGCAATTGGCTTGAAGGGGTCCACGAAAAATTCTGAAAAGATTGTCCGAACATTGACAATCATTTTATCCAAAACAGAATTTCAAAAAGTTTATCAGTTTTCAAGTTATCATGTTTTGGTGACAACCAATGAAGATTTAATAAAATCTTCATTAAAAATTTCTGAACATCATATAAATAGGTAAAGAAAAGAAGCAGATTAGTTTTCAAAGGTTTTAAAAATATATAAACCTAATCTGAACAGATGAGCGTTTTCAGTGAAAATACGTGATGGTTTGAGTAGGTTACAAAGAAAGACTGTCATTGTTTATCAAGGGGTAACGAGAAGTTAAAAAAAAACGTATAGGTAAAAAACTTAAAAATACAATATAAAAAAGGGGTAAAAACATGAACATAATACAGGGTGACAATTATTGAGCTATATGAAAAAAAAAACTTGATAACTTTTTGAACAATTGGCGAGATTCAGTTAAAACTTGGCGATTGAATGCAGGGCATGTTGGGATTTTTTAAGCATGCGCACTTGTATTGTTGTGGTTGTTTATTTTTCGTTGAAAATGATCTCATCCCTATTATCCAAAGTGACCCAGATTTCGTAAAGATGTGGTTCATGCAGGACGGAGCACGACCCCATCGGACCAATAGAGAGTTTGAAGTCCTGGAAGAGCATTTTGGAGAGCGCATTCTGGCTTTGGGGTACCCAGAGGTTACTGGAATGGGAATCGCTTGGCCGCCATATTCTTCTGATCTTAACCCTTGTGACTCATTTTTATGGGGCAATATTAAAGACAAAGTTTACTTAAATAACCCAGAAAATATCGCTGAGCTCAAAACAACAACCATTCAGGAGGTCATCGAAAGCATCGATGCCTCGACACTTCAGGGAGTTTTGCAGACTTTAGCTCTTCGTCTGCGCCACATCATAGCCAATGATGGCAACATATCGAACATGTCATAAACTAAATCCGAATATCTGTAGTTCTTTTAACATTTGAATAAAGTTTTTGAACTCAGTAGTTTCTGAATTTGATGTTTTATTTCATATAGCTTAATAATTGTCATCCTATATAAACGTAAACAATTCAATTACAATATAACTAAATAAAATTAATTATGGAAAATTTGTTGGACTTCTTACAGTATAAACTTTGCAGAACAAATAGAGTATATTGGACCGAGGAAGTTAAAAATATTCTCAAACGGTATAAAGTATCGAAGTTTATTTGGTGGTTTTACAAGTCCTGTTTGCTGGACTTCTTACTTTTATGAATGTCTGCCTTCCCATGGGGCTTAGTTTTTTGAAGTCTCTGGTTACCATTATTATTTAAGACTTATCAAGTCTTCATTAAAATATAGAGTGAACATAAAGTAAAATTAATAAAAAAATTACTTTCAGATAGATACATACGGTATTATGATCTTCGTCTCAAAAAGTTTTCTTTATATCGTTAGTACACTTCAAGATGCTCGGCCTCGGTGGGCTCAGTGGTTGCGTGATCTCCTCTGATGCCCGAGGATGCGAGTCGATCCCGGCCGAGGATGATGAGGATATTTTCAAGGGGAAAATCCTGAGATCATTCACTTCCTTCGGAAGGGAAATAAAACCGTTTGGGCCCGTGTAGTCGTTTGCCGATTGCACGCTAAAGAATCCTTGCGAGGCAAAATTTGCATCCTCTATAATGATATGATCATAGTAGTTGAAGCAACGTTAATACCAACCAAACCCAACCAACACTTTAAGATGTGCACCTTTCGTAGCTCTGATTTAGACGATATTCAATTTCTCGCTACATATTCACCAGCATGTCTTCAGTTACTGTCAATATCACATCGGGGACCAGTGTAGCAAATACTTTATCCTTAACATATCCCCACAGGAAAAAGTCTAAGGATGTTATATCCGGAGAACGTGAGGGCCATGCTGTAGGATCATCTCTTCCAAACTATCGGTTGAGGAACGTTGAATCGAGGAATTCACGAACTGATATTGCCCAATGTGGCGGGGCACCGTCCTGTTGATAAATTACTCATGGCTGGTACTCAGAATGCATTGAGCTTTCTCTCTCATAGACGCCATTTCAATATGACCAATGTTAGCGCCACCTGGTATATCGCTTCGGCTTCTACTGTACCAGCAGTTTAAAAACATTTTTGAGATGGAGTTCATAATACAAAAAAACTGTATATACCTATCTAACATAAACTGAACGACCAATTTATTAGAGACACCTCTTACGGAAAATGGATCGGCCTCCCAGTGACACCCAAACAATGGAACAGGCCGAAGCGGTGTATAAAAGGAATGCATTGGGTCACAAGTTGCAGTCAGCATCAGAAGTGGACTGAATATGGGTAAATCCGAGGATTTGACCGACTTTGAACGAGGCATGATCGTTGGAGCTCGACGGGTGCAGTTGAGCATTTCGCAAACCGCGAACCTCCTCGGGTTTTCCCGTGCAACAGTGTCAAGGGTATTCCGTGAATGGCAGTTATGCCAAAAAACAATCTCCAACAAACACAACTCCGGACGAAACAGGGCCAACGGCGACTGGCACGAATCATCCACAGCAACAGAACGGGGACAGCCCAACAAATTGCAGTGCAGTTCAATGAGGGAGCATCCAAATCCATTTCGGAGCACACGGTACGGTGCACCTTGCACCGAGCTGGGTTTAACAACAAATATGGGTACCGTCGCTGTCACCGCAAAATAGGAAAGCGCGCCTGCTATGGGCATACAGGCATCGCCACTGGACACTGGATGAGTGGAAGAAGGTCGCCTGGTCCAACGAATCGCGGTTCCTAATTCATCATGCGCAGACAGCACGAGGCCATGGACCTATCCTGTCAGCAGACAACCGTACAGGCGGGCGGAGGAGGAGTGCTGGTCTGGGGTGTCTTCTCTTGGGACACACTGGGTCCTCTGATATCCGTAGACACATCCCTGAATGCGACACATTACCTGAACATTGTTGCCGATCAGGTGCACCCGTTCATGATGACTGTGTTCCGTGGTGGTGACGGACAGTTTCAGCAGGACAATGCTCCCTGTCACCGTGCTCGAATGGTCTTGGACTTGTTCGAGGAACATGACGCGGACTTCCACCTGCTTTAGTGGCCAGCTCGGTCGCCCGATCTCAACCCGATCGAGTATTTATGGGATGCAGTGGAGAGAACCATCCCACGCCTTCCAACACTATGTCCAACCTGCACCAATTACGGGACGCTGTGATGTCAGCCTGGGCTGCTATTCCTCCGCAACGGTTTCAACACCTTGTTGAATCCATGCCAGCACGTATTCAGGCAGTTCTCGCCGCTAAAGGAGGCGCAACACGCAATAGCGGGGTATCTCTAATAAATTGGTCGTTCAGTGTAGTTTGTTTTGAATTAGCTTTCTTTATCAGGTAAAGACTTTATGTTCACCTGTAGAACTAATATCTCTTATATAATCAACATGATCCATATTTACCAGTTTTCTTTTTTCTTTTTAATTATGTCCAAAAAAACGGAAATCATATATGAAAAAGTTCATGAAATGATCACCAGAGTTCTCCACTGTCATTTTTGCTCTCACCATTTAGCGATCTTTATTAGAAACTTTAGCTAACATACTTATAAGAATGCACGCTTAGTCTGTGCGTTTATTCGGCGCACTTATTAACGTTTTCAAATTCAGTTTTCGACAATATGATCGTGAAATGTCCTTTAGCTTGGCTGTATCGTACTCGGCGATTCTAAATTTCTGCTATGTAGAATAGATTATCTGGGTTAACTACGGACAGTTCCCGACTTAACATAGGTTTGACATATGAAAAAAAAAACAACCTTGATTCGCGCAGCTTTCCCTTATCAGATGTGCTTTTATTTAATATGAATATTACAGAAAATGACACGTAATTTGGTTTTATCCGACTTACATAAAATTCAATTACGTAGAGCAGCGATTCCTAACTTTATTTTAACGCGGAACCCTTGTAAACATGAGACATATTTTTGAAACCCTTATTAATTTATATTAAATAATAAACACAATGTTATTATGGAGTAATTTTAATTTTAGCTTTAGACTTTAAATTATGAGTGTGGTATATTACTTTGTATAAAATAAAAATTTTTGCCGGAACCCCAGTTCGGAACCGATGACGAGAGGATCTAAGAATGGTCTGTATTAAGGAAACAAAGAAACGAAGTACTGCAATCGAGAGAATTCTGCATTTGTTTCTTGCAGCTAAAAGTTATTTGAATTAGATTAATTCAGGTTTAAAGAATACCATTGACTCTGTTCTATATTATATTGTCTATATACATAGTGCTTATTGTTTCATATGAAGCAAGCGCCAGTTACTTTTTTCTGACTGTATATTTAAACGTTAATTGGAAAGAATCTGTAGGTATTAATAAAGTGTTCTCGGAAAGACCTATATCCATGTACAAGGGCAAGTGGAATGATCGTTAACGTCTTTCTTTTCAGACAGTGGATTTTACGAAATGAGGTTGTTCACAGTAGAATATAATACATGAGTTGCTTAAAATAATCGAATGAAATGATCATTCCCATGTTAAAAGAACCATTTCAAAAGGCATCTCGTCTGTCTTGTTGGGTTTTTGTGTTGTATGTAGGGCAGTTGTCTTGTGTTTCAGTCCTTGGTGTTGGCTCTCTTCTTCCTCCGTCTTCTTTCCCTTTGAACGCAGGGGAGACGGCCGGGAAAAGTCCACCAGTAATTGAATTAGGGCGGCAGTCAATTAATACAACATTCGCTTAATATTACACAAGCCAATCGAATTTTCTGGACCGATGAGAGTCAACGCGCCAGTTCTTCCTCCCCCTTCGTCACGGCGATGACGTCACGGCGCTGGGGACACACGAACAAAAGAAGGGGGCGGTAAGGAATTTGATGGAAATATTGATGAAGGTTGTGGGCTCTCTTTATATATATGTGTGTGTGTGCGTGTTCAAGTAAGATTTGAATCCCAATATGATAAAAAGAAAGAAGAGTCTTTGAAGAGCCTTTCCAAAAATCCAGATTCTTTCATTGTCTTTTTGTTAATGACGTAGAGGTCAGTGGGGACGACACTTTTCGATTAGTTTATGACGGTGCATTGATGGCATTGGCCGCTTCGTCGAACCTGTCTTGCTCAATATGCCGACAGTGAGCGAGAGAAGGCGGAGGTAGGTGGGTTGGGGGGGTTAAGGAGGAGGGGAGCATTTTGGAGGAGCCTCGGCCCTTAGACCTCAGCTGCCCACTACTTTGATGGACTCAGCCAATTGAATTACTCCACCGCTCACGATGGGTTCACGAGGCAGCTGGCGATCCCCCCCATCCTTTCGACCCCTGCGCTTCGTAGACTATTCCCAACCGGGATCGATCCATCAACCCCACACGCTCATCGTTTCATTTCGCTGTGCGGTGACAACTCGTGTCGCTCTGTCAGCGCCCTCTAATGGCTTATACGAAAATATACCTCCCTCCCTCTCTTTTTCTCTAGGTTAACCCTTCCCTCACATCCTTCTCAACTTTCTAACACATTATCCCTCACTCTTATCTGTCTTGTTTGCTTCGCCATTCTCTTACTTTCTTCATTCGATTATTGCCATTCATTATTTACTAGTTTATTGCATGAAATGGATTAGTCCTTATAAACAATAGCAACTCAACTCATTGAAACATTCGATATGAATAAAAAACAAAGTCGAACTACTAGTAAAACGAATAAAGTGACAATTTGAAAACAAGCTAGTGAATGAGTGGAAATTCCATTTCTAAAATAACGATAATTGACACAGAACAACTCGGGTGATTGCACAAAAGATCGGTTCTTTTGACTTCAATTGGATGCCTATTCCATTCAGTGTAGAATTTAAAGGGAGACCTCTTCCGTTTTCATTTGAAGTACAGTATTTATGTTTACTTCAACTTTATAGCGTCGTAAAAGACGAAGGAAACAAACCGCCGTTGTATAAAGGAGATCGAACTTTATATCTTACACATGCTCTTGAATGTAATTGAATCATATCGGATAAGCCGAAAGTTGCTAAGAATCAGTTCATTGTAAGTGACAGTCAATTAGTTAATGCTCGACCGTAGGCAAAAGAGTTTTGAATTAATCTGATTTAGAAGATGAAGACATTTCTTAAGAAATAAGGTACGGTATTTCTTAAGAAACATCTTCGTCTTGTAAATCATATTAATTCAAAACTCTTTTCTCTGCGGTCAAGCATTAACTATTGACCGTCACTTACAACGACCATCTAGTTGGTGGCCGAGAATGCTCGGCGCAGGTTTTACTGGAGTTTGAGATCCTCTGGACGCGGGTTCGAATACCGCTGCAGCATTGATGTTTTTGTTTGTCGTATACTAGGCATGCGGAAGGCAACGGAAAAACATAATGTCATTAATATTTGAACACATTAAAAGGAGAAAACATCTTTATCTTCTAAGATTCCAGTGATTTTCGTTGTATAAGACCTATGTTATAGGTGATCGCAAATATGTTACCGATAATCGTTCTACACTGTAGAGTATACAGAGTTTATGCAATTATTCAATTAATTTCAAATGAAGATAATAACAAGAAATTAATCCTCCCGAGGAAGGTATAGGAAAGTAGCGGAAGTCCTGAGATCAAAATTAATTTTTTATGTATTATGACATAAGCTCGTTTTCCATTAATTAATTTATGGAAAGCAAAAGCATATTCTTTCTTGAATATGAGAGAACAAAAATGCCATTTTCAGTACATTTCAATTCAGTAAAAACCGGCAATTTTTTGTAATACAGGTTAAGAAAATTAGGGCATAACTGTGCTAAGGACATCACGACTGGATTGGCTTCCTGCAGTAAACACACAAAGAAATAAAACCCACCCTTCATCTGTTCTTGATAAAACATATTACCGTAATCATCAGCAAAATTTGCAAATAAAATTTACCGAACGCAAACAACGTGCACGAAAATGAAAGCGGTAGAAACGTGGTCATGAACGTGTCAGGCGTGAGCACTTGGCAACTCATTGTTATGTGAAAAACAGACAACAATGGACACCATTTTACCTTTCATCTCTTGAGTGGCGATATCAGCGCTCGCAGCATTCTGTGAAAATAACAAAAATTCCTACCAACTGCGCCATAGAAGACTATACCCTTACTATATATCCCTTTGCCAGCCGACTCGGTCAGCAGCAGTTGCCTCTCTTCAACATCCAGCCTAGCCCAGCCATGGACGCTGACGTTTACATGATATAGCCACATAGTGGTTTTCGTCGAGTTTCATCTTTTTGTATCTGTCAACCTTTACACTTGGACTTATTCATCTGCTTTGCTGATGTGTATTTGTCATCATGGACTTTATTGCAACCACATTATAAATTATTTTGAGGCTTCTGTTGTTGACTGCGTCCTTGTTTTGGCTGGGAAGTCCCATTTTTCCTTTATATTTGTTTTTGTTTATAAGTATATCTATTTTTTCATTTATTAATTCATTTCTTTATATTTCTTTCTATTCCATCTTTCAATTCTTTCAAAAAGTTAACATTGTCAATTTTTTAAGATTGCTGGATACCAGATAATTATTTAAGAGGGCATGTCTTTCCCTATGGAGCTGAATTTTCAATTTGCTACAATGCTAAATACTAATGTATTTTAGTTTGCAATGAAATTAACTTTATTATTTTGAATGTTAGCACTTATGTGCAATATTTTCATTCATATTATTTTGTGGTATTTGTAGCACCCAAGGTTTTAAAGCAGTGTTATAGGTTAACACTGATTCATTTTGTTTTGGTAGTGTTTATCGCACCAAAAATGTGTTCATGTTTAACACTATAGTTTTGCTGAGTCAAGTCAGTTTTTATATATTTCTTGGTTTGAATTTGATTTTCAAACTTTTAGCGTAAAATCTAAATGATGTATGTGGTTAAGATGTTCTATATGACATCAACTTCAATTTAAATTTAACAATTTAGGCATTGTCCTAATATTTTAAAGTGTTTTTATAACACTATTTGGATGTGTTTCATAGCACATTGGATTGTATTCCAGGAGTTACAATTAAACATGTTCATGATTTATGTCCCATTATTGAGAACGTGTAATTACTTTGGATTAACTTTTTATATTGCTCTCTTATTATTTTGTCTTTATGACAATTTGAGAATTGTAATATTTAGGCTATGCATTAGTAGTTTGTTTCTGCAATGCCCGCACGTTGTTTAGAACATTCTGCTTTATATGTAATGTTCTATTTGAAATAGAAAAAGGTTTAGAACTGGTATAAAATTCATTCATTTAATTTTCATTATTTTTGGATTGTATGAATTTTAATTTAATTTATCTTTACTTTCATTTAAGCTCCCTCTAAACAAGAAAGAAACTATTTTTAATAATAAAAGCTTTGTTTTATTTATCTATTATTTAATTGTTGAATCAGATTTAATTATTAAAAGAAATAAATTTGTTTAATTGAAATTGGCCAACCAACATTCTTTACTATATTGCAGCAAATTTAATTTTTAAGTTTAATTAATAAAAAAAAAATACAACGCAATGTATTTTTTAAACTACGATTACAAAGACAATTCCTTTTATTAAAATTTAAGTCACTTAAGTTGTCGACCACAACAAATTTCACAAGTGCACACAAAATAACTTTATCTACTTGCCAGTGTTTGATGTTGTTGGAAGATGGTTACCCATGGCAGGCTGGCAGAGAAGTGGTGAAGAAGAATCTTCTGTGAAGCTTGTTTTCATGAATTTTAACAACAATACCTAGTCTCACGGCTAGCACGTGTCAACAAAGGATTATGCTGTCTCGTGCTTTATGCATATGTAAAACATAAGAGCAGTAACAAATCTTACCAAAACGAATTTTTAAGATACCAGTGTTTACAGAAAGAAATTATACGCTGTCCAGCGAAAGAAAAACTGGGCGTGTCTAATTTTATTCCCAATTTCAATTGTTAGAAATTGTTGCTAAATAAAATTAACAATGATTAACAATTGAAATTGGGAATTTAACTGGACACGCCCAGTTTTTCTTTCGTTGGACAGAGTATAAATCTTTAGAATCTAATACTATAATACTATAATTCTCTTATCCGTCTGTCTGACCGTCCGAGGCCAACAAAGAAAGTTACAACAATCCGAAGCCAAGGATTGTTGTGGTAAGATAAGACTGCCATTGTTGTGAATTAAATAAACTGAAAAATGTTTAGTGTTGAATTTTTATATGCAGATGAACAGTATATTGTTGCAGAATATAAGTTTTGAAAACTACTGATGCTCCACTTTCATTTCTTTACTCTTCAACCTGTACGTTTGACACCGTCATGTGACGGGTGGAATTCTAGTGAAATGTTAATAAATAAATGGTGAACCCGGAGGTCCCTGGTTCGAGTCCAGGCCGTGGAATTTTTTTACTATTTTTCACCATTTATTAATTAATATCGGAGGTAATGGCGTGAAATAATCCTCCTTGACCATTTTCCAATTATTATTGATATATTAATTGTTAAATATTTCTGAAATATAGAATTAGCTAATTCTCAGGACAAAATATATCTATATAAGTAAAATTCCCCTGCTTAGAAATAGTTAAAAATGTGAGGGGGAAAAAAATAAGAGGATTTCCTTAAAATCCTAAAAAAAAAATTTTTTTCATCACAAGATAAACCGTATTATTCAGCAAGATTTGAAATTAGTACGCCGTCATAAGGCCCAAATTCACATTTTGTTGTCAAGACATATTGCAGCAAGGCGAATCAACAGCAGAAAACTATATCAACGCTATTTTGCAAGCGACTAATGGAAAAACAGTCACCTTGTATGAAGCTTCAGTCTATTTATCAACAGATGGCAAGGCACGGGCAATATTTTTATCGACAAAAGGGTGATACGAGTCGATCTGATCAATACCGCCTAGAGAGAAAGCCTGCTCACGGAAAAATCATACATTGTTACATCACCTACGGTAGGGACAATTTTGGGCTTATTATTGGTAGAAATATGATTAAAAATACCCTACCGTAGGTGATGTAACAATGTATGACGTTTTCGTGCTCAGGCTTTGAGTAGAGGTGGTGTTGATCTGACTGGGTGCGTCAATGCCAGGACAGTTTTCCGAAAGGATTCATGGTAGTTGCTGGGCACAGCTACAATGGACGTCTGATCATCAGGAAACTGGGATTAAGGTTATCCCATTCTCAGACATCCCAGTCTAGCTATCCGATGCCTCTCCCATGGATTTTTGTGGACTCGATCTCATTAAAAGAACTCTTCATGTAAGACGTCCGAGAACATTACTGAATTATGGAAAGCCTGTTAAGAGGAATGAAACAGAATGAGTCTCCGTTTTCTCCGTAGAAGCTTCTTAAAGTGGAAAATAAGATGTCAAGCGATTGCTAGAAGAAAGGCCCAACTCATAGATTACAATAGGTTCCAATAGACCTACAGAAATTGTATTCTCTTCACCATAAACATGAAACAACCCTCCGTATTCTTAACATCCTTTCCACAGGCAATACGCTCCTCGGCATACTTGCTCTTATTTCTTATGAAGAGTTCCCATTGTCGCAACATCTTTTCACTTTGGCGTTTATACAGCATTTTGATCTGCACATTGACCGTTGCTAGATTTTATATCACTTGAGACAGAAGATCTCTTGGGTCAGTTTGCGGACCCAAGTTTATTTTAAAAAATTTTTTTGACTTAAGTTATAAAATTGGATTTGTGTTTACTGTGAAATTTATGCGATTTGACATTTGCTCGATATGGTCAAAATTTCTAATTACTCCAAGTTAAAAAGGACGATGCTTGGGATGCAAAGCATTTTAAAAATGTACTTCAGGAATTTCGAAATAAAGTTTAACGTACCAATAAAATAGCAGGGGTTCAAATAATCTTTTGTTGAGCATCCAAGTTGGAAATAATTTTCCTTTGCCGAGCGATTTTCATTCTTTTTTTTAGGATCGGAGTTGGCTGTTGCAGAGCAATTGCTCCGAGTTCTGTATCTGCATAATTCACAAGCACTTCAATAATTCACCGCTGAGGAGAACTTTGTAATGTAGAGTTTCAGACTTAATAAAATATTCAGGAGGCAAAAGGCAAAGAAAAACTCCCTTTTCGCCGCCTCCGATTTTTTTCTTCCTCTGTCGTTGTTATTTCTTCCGTTTTCGTTGCTGGAAGGACACTCAGAAAATCCAAGGAGATGAAAGAAAAATTGCCCGTCTCCTTTCTCTCTCTAATTATTCTCATTTATACTGAAAATTTTACTTTAAACACCGGTAATGTACAGAGGGCATATTCAGAAGAGACCAAAAGCTTTCATCAAACGTTTATGGCAATAGACAACCCCCTGATGAGTAATTAACATTAGAAATATTAGACAATCAACCAATGTAATACAGTGAAATGTAAACAAAGGCCGAGTTAAGTTTATGGATTAATGAGGTAATGGATAATCGAAATCACACTGTAATGTGAGCGAGATCAAATTTTCCGAGACTAGATCTACAGGGGGTTTAAAAATTCGTTGGACAAACTCCGTATACAGATTCTATACATAATTATAAGATAGGAAAATGCAAAATTAAAATATGTCAAACATGAATCGTGTAAGTAGGAACTTTATTAGTGTAATTATTCAATGACGTCATCCTTTTGAAGTGTTGTAATTGGCTGGACTTTGGTCGGCGGCGGCTGGAGACGCATCAAGTGACGCTTGTCACGCGTTATCGAAGTATTGGTAGCAATACCGGGTTTAACGAATGCTAAGATGGCTGATTTGCACATGGTGTATGGAAATGCAAGAGAAGCAGCAAGGCTTTACAGACAGCGGTTTCCTAACAGACATGTCCCTAACCACCAAACATTTACAAGTTTAGACCGACGTTTCCATTTTAATCTCGGGGCGCGCATTAATACAAATTTGCTTCAATGTAAAAAAATCTGTATTTGCTCAAAACTGCTTCGAATTTGAACACATGTTTATTAGACATTCCTATCTTATATTTCTGTATAGAATCTATATACGAAGTTTGTCCAATGAATTTTTAAGCATCCTGTATATAAAATACCTAAATTTGGGGGGAAGAGGAAAAACTCCCAGGGGGCCAAATGTAAGTCATGCTGACGTGTTTCTAAGTTTTTGTGAGCGCGTGCTTTGTTGTGATGAAGCACCCAATTGCCTTTGCCCTCATTTAGACACCTCGGAAATTGCAGTAGAACTGGCTGCTCACGGTCTGGCCCACGGGTATGAATTCACAATGCACGAATGTCGAAGATTGCGCTCCTGATCTACCTCGCCTTCTACGATCCTGGAGATGCTGGATTCTTCCACTGCGAATGTTTGGTCTCCACAATCCAGTTTGACACCAAATTTGATGTTCAGTCCTTGCACACAGTGATAAAAATTCGCGTAGCGCAGCTTCCGATGTTCACAGGACGATGTCAATCGGCATACACTACCCCAAGTTCGAGCTCAAGATGTCAGCTTACCGTGTAGCGGTCCGGATAACCAACTTTTTAGCGACGGATATGTCGGAATTGCATAATAAATTATATTGAAAGTATGTGCTGCTAGTGCGTTAACATTTCGTTAAGTTTTATCATCATTTTCCTTAAAGTACTAACGAATCCTGAATTAGTATGAGCTTTGGTAAACTAAAATACACATTTACCAGAATTTCATGCATTTGCTCCTCTAAATACAGCTTCTTTGAACCCCTGAAAATTGGTAAGTGCCCATTTTATTGATGCGGGTTTTTAATACTCGTATTTTTGTGATTAAAGTTCCATTTTATTCGAACGGAAAGATGCATACATGACAAACAGCCGAGTGCAACTATCCTAAGAATCTACATGTTCCTGAAGGCTCGTCTGTGTCGTCATGCTGGAAAATGCCATTTGGAATTTTTCATGATCATGGGGTTTACTGATCTTTAGCTAAACGCTACTTATAAGAATGCACCCGGTCGTCCATCGTTTGCACGATAACTTGAAAACGGATTAACTTTTTCAAATTAATTTTCAGAAATATGACCATCAAGATCTTTATCAACTGTATCAACTTTTCAGGCTTTTTCGTGGACCCCTTCAAGTCGATTGCACGTGCTAAAACAGTGACCGTTAAGAATACCAAGATAATGGCATGTCACATAACAATCGATTCGTTAAGAATGAATACACTGTTACTTGTATGCATTGTTGACACGGGCACGCGCACGTGACGATCGCTTTGTCCCAGCAAAAGCTCCTTGAAATATTTGCAAGATTTTGTTTGGTCTTGTTGTCATACGCAATAGCATCGAGGCTAACGAGAAAGATGGACTCCGGCGCTGAAAAGTCGCATGACCAAGATAAGCCGATGAACAATTTAACCTTCATTGTTTCCATCTTGGATTTTAACAACAGTATTTTTTTTCGTTTGTTGAAAACAATGAAGGCTACATTGTTGATCGGCCTATCTTGGTCATGTGACCTTTCAACTACGGAGCCTGTCTTTCTCGTTAGCCTCGCCATAATGGTCTCAGTGACTGGATTAGCGATGGACGTGGCTTTTTCACCAATTCGTTTTACGGACGTCGATCCAACTGCCTCTAAACTACAGACAGCCACTGAACAGGCTCCCGCATCAAGAAGTCTGTCCTGTTGTCGGTGTCCTGTCTGGGAATACTTAAATGGCAACTCAGTTTCAAGGAAACTGACTCGTGGCTATACCGTGCTGTAAATACTACCTGGATGCTAATTTTAGTTATTCGTATAATCGCTACAATCAATATAATAACCAAAGAATCTTTAATATAAAGATATTCCCACAAAAAAAGACGACATCTTAAAATTAAAACATTAAAAAAACAGACAATAATTAGTATCCATAATAAAAATAAAATCTTGCAAACATTCCGAGGAGCTTAGCTGCGACAGAGCAGTCGTCACGTTCGCATGCCCTTGTCAATAATGTTGAAAAGATAAACAGAAAGTAATAGTGCATTCATTCTTGACGAATCGATTGTTATATGACATGCCATTATCTTGATATTCATGGGGGCAGCAGTCTGTGCTTGTGTGTGTATTAGAAAATTTTGGATTTTTGAAATTCTAACTTCGGATTCTTACAAACCATCAAAAAGTAGAATAGGAATGTCTATAAGACCCACCCTCTATCTCTTCGTCTTCATCGATAAAATTGGTTCAAAACTTTAAAAGTTCTAT
This sequence comes from Rhysida immarginata, assembly GCA_023313115.1. Classification (NCBI taxonomy): domain Eukaryota; kingdom Metazoa; phylum Arthropoda; class Chilopoda; order Scolopendromorpha; family Scolopendridae; genus Rhysida; species Rhysida immarginata. Next base: position 1,678,894 of record JAHWFO010004153.1, read on the forward strand.
ACTTTCAGTGCCTCTATCTCCTAAACAGTTGGATCAATTGAAAAAACATCAAGAACAAAACATTTCTTAAATGTTGTGTACAGTCTGAAAATATCATTGAAAATTGGGGTTCCCATTTGAAGTTTCAAAGTTGCACAGCGCCCCACCCAAACGGGACGGGGTTGGGGGGATCAACTTTAGTATCATATGATAGCGTTTTTAAAAATATTAAACACGTATTTTTTTTTGGTTTTTCGATCCGATATACAAGGTGATTATAATTAAAGTCCCTTTGTAAAAATGCTATAAAAAAACAACCATGAGTCCGAATGACTTCAAATTTGGACTGAGCATTCTTGAAGAAGGGGCATTTGATATGGGATAAGAAAAAAATAGTTCCAAAATTTATCACTAGATGGCGCTGTAAGCGGCATAACGGAAGCGGATTCAGCTAGAAGTGACATTTTGAATTGAAATACGACGGCTTTGGCATGAGTTGTTTATGGCATGATGTTTTTACATTAAAGTTGGTCAAGGAATGCAATTGACACTAAAACAAGTTAAACATGATTTTTTTTTTATTATACAGTACAGTATTAGCAAAAAATCAACTGTACCGGTCAATGAACATGATTGCTTCGGGTTTGATGATGGAAAACATGACTTTCAAGTCATTTAACAGTTGTGGCACTGTTAGTGCAAAGCCCATCCACCACGGCAAGGTCGTACCACATCGGATGGGAAAAATCGGTTTTTAATTGTCCTTGGGCCAAAAACCGCATAAAAAGCAACAATGGAAACGCCTATTAATTATCTCGGGACTTGCGCAAGACATGTTCAATATGCTGTCCACCATTTTCCTCCACAAGTTTTAACCGATAAACAGCATGTTCCACAACAGACCGGAGTGTCTCCGGGGTCACGTTGTGAACGTGGTGCGTAATCCGAGCCTTCAATTCCAATTCCGCTAAATTTGCAACTGGGCCACTGAACACATGATTTTTAAGGTAACCCCAGAGCCAGAAGTCACAAGGATTGAGGTCCGGTGATCTTGCAGGCCAGGCTCTCGGAAAATGACGGCTGATAATTCTATCATCTCCGAAATGTGTCTTCAGCAGTTGCTTCACTGGCTTTGCAATGTGCGGAGGAGCGCCATCTTGCATGAAAATTATTCTATCCACGCATGCATGCTGTTGAAGTGTTGGAATTACCTGGTTGCGTAAAAGACACGCATACCGTTGACCATTGACTGTACAGGTAACGGGACCCGCAGGACCCACTTCCTCGAAAAAAAATGGCCCTATAATCAATGATGCTGTCATCCCGCACCACACAGTTACCTTTGCAGAATGAAGCGGTATTGAAACACATGCGAAAGGATTTTCCGTTGCCCATATCCTGCAATTTTGTGTATTGACAACGCCGTGGAGATAAAAATGGGCTTCGTCTGTCCACAAGATGTTCCATGGCCATTCATTGTCCACTTCCATGCGAGCTAGAAATTCTAAAGCAAACGTGTGTCTAATTGGCAGGTCAGCAGGAAGTAACTCCTGAACATGGGTAATTTTATAGGGATAACAATGCAGGATATTGCGTAAAATTTTATTGACCGTGCTCACAGGCATGTCTAAAGTTCGGGCAATTCCCCGTGCACTGCACGTTTGCACACCACTGTTCGACCCTTCCTCTAATGCTTCAGCCACATCTTCTACTGACGTCAAAGCAACTGCTTTCCTCCCTCTGCCAGATTTCACTGCAAAAGAACCTGTCGCTTCGAATTTTTTAATCATACACCTCAGAGCCTTTGCAGACATCGGACCACATCCTTTTTTCATTCCCTTTAATACCCGAAATTTCTTTAAAGCTGCTATGGCAGAGTCGCCATTCTTGTAAAAGAGCTTCACAAGCAGAGCGCGATCCTTCATTGACAGACCCATGGCAAGCTGCTGAGATACAAATATGACGAGAACGCCATGAGGCCTGCGTTTTTATAACACATGCAATGTCTCATGCGCATGCGTATCTTTCAATTTGCATAGTACAAATCCTCCTAGGCATAATATGCCGCTTACAGCGCCATCTAGTGATAAATTTTGGAACTATTTTTTTCTTATCCCATATCAAATGCCCCTTCTTCAAGAATGCTCAGTCCAAATTTGAAGTCATTCGGACTCATGGTTGTTTTTTTATAGCATTTTTACAAAGGGACTTTAATTATAATCACCTTGTATATTTCTCCAGATATTTGGCCGTCACACTTTATTTGAAACACCCTGTATAACGTTCACAAAGACATAATGTAAGGCAAAGTTAGTCAAATAAAGAAGTTGGTCATATTAGTATCATCAATGGTGATCCTGTAGCAATACATATATTCTTCATTAATAAAAATATTTTGAGGACACAAACTTACATGCTTACGTCGAGGACCATCCTCTTATAAAATGTAATGTTCTTCGGGTTTTCTATTTCCTGATCATAATTTCGAGCTTTGCGTAATGGCCATCAGCATACTGCTGAAAGGGTAGGGATATTCTGAGAATCAGTGAGAAGTCGTCGGAATTTGTAATAATACATAGAATTCCTGTCGTTCAGGATTTCTTAGAAATTGATAGTTATTAGAACTTAATATTTTGTTGAAAAACTTTAAAAACATCATGGAGATTTATGAGAGTTAGCAGATCTTTGAGAAACAGTGGAAAGATAGCAGAGGAAGATGTCCCTTCGCTCGGCGATGTATCCGTTTCGCCAGCGCACTGCTGCAACTGAGCAAGTGGTGTGTGACCCAGTGGTCATCGAAGTTCTCAGGCGGCCGTCGACGATCCAAGCGTGTCAACAGAAGAAACGGCGACTGCTAGACCAGACTAACAAGGGTACGAATAAACTCTTTGTTTGTGTGCAAGCAAATCTTGGAAACGATGGCGTTGCGCGGCGACGGTAACGCTCCGGAAGTGAAAATTCAAAAAAACATGACGGTAAGAGAGGACGCAAAATCGTCAACGGTGGTCGCCAAAGAATTGTAGTTTAAGCAATGTTATTAAGCACAAAACCTTAATTTTGCTGTATAATTATTCGTCTCGAAATAATTTATAAGATGAGGTAAGCCTCCATGAATACTATTTTTATTTAAAATTTTAAAGCACCGCGATACATACACCCTCACCAACGCAACGTATCACTCGACAGCCTTGCATGACGCCAGCCACGGAAAATTTACGAAGATTATCGAATTAATTAATAAAAAATGAAATAGATTAAGGAAATGCTTATTAATTACTGTACACATTTTTTACTGGAAGGCAATTAATTACTTTTTAATAATCTATTTTTAAAAACCAAGTTTGTTTAGAAACTTGAGAATCCATTCAGTTGTCGTCTGCTGGCACTTCCATTGCTTTCCTGTAAAGTGGATTCGTGCTTATTGCTGAGTAGTGGAAGAAAGAGGTTCCGTCAAGTGCTTTAATAACACACACGGCTTTAACAATGAAGTCTTTGTATGGCTATGTGTGCTCAAATTTTTTCGTTTTCGGGGTTTATTTTGAAAGAAACAAAATTTCGCAATTTCTTATTTTGCAAGCATCAATAGTACCGTTATATTAGTAACATATTTCAATTTGGTGTGAATCTGTGAGGTACATGTTCGTGTACTTCCTTTGAAAGTGATGAATGCCCAAGTTTTCATTACCAAGAGCAGAGTGCAAATTGCAGCAACGGATTACCAAGAAGTTAATAACCTTACTCAGATTGTTGAAATTGCAGAGCACACAGACACAAACGAGCATTAACTATCACCACCAATCAAAAAAAATTGTTACAAAGTCTCCCTAATGCAAATACGGAGTGATCCAGAAGTCGCGCACATCGAAATAATAATAAAAACCAGATGACATTAAGTAATACTATTTGTTATAGTATTTACACAACACATGTACAGGATGAGTCAAAAAAATCTGGCGTGAGGGGAAAAAACTAAGTCCCAGGACAATAGGTTTTACAACAATAGGTTTATTCAACAATAACCTAATGTTGCAAAACCTATTGTCCTAGGACTTAGTTTTTTTTTTCCTCACGCCGGCTATTTTTGACTCACCCTGTATATTTTTACAACATAGGCTCAAAATATAAAAGTTTCAAAGTAGCCGATGAAACTTTGCAACTATTACACTATTTATAGACAATCGAATTTGGATGTGCGCGACTTTTGGATCACCCTGTATATCGTGAGCGAAATAGAAGAACTACAGCCATAGCCAGGGCTGAAGATATATCAAATCAAATTACTGTTTTCAGTCTCCCACTCTGGAAACCATGTATATTTTCATTCTCTTTCACCCATCCCTGATATTATTCTATACATTTTTTCTCCGGCACTACGTAAAATTACTGAGCTATACAGGGTGTATCTGAAACCCTGTCACAAACGTTTAGGGGAGGTAGTATGGATGATTCTAAGCAAAAAAGTTCATGTAAACATGGATCGGAATTTGAACGATAACTGAGATATGAACAGAAATAAAAATGGCGCCACTAAGATCAACAAGTTAATAACTTACTTTCTACAACATCTAGGATGATTAAATTTGGAGAAATAATAGGGTACATAAAATTGTGTATACTGTTAAAATTTGAACGAATTCCAACGAGTAGTTTCCGAGTTCATGTTCATATGAACTTTTTTGCTTAGAATCATCCATACTACCTCCCCTAAAAGTTTGTGACAGGGTGTATATTAGAGCCTACGATTTTTGACGGGTAATAAAAGCACACGTGTCCGGGTAGACGGGTACCGTCATCCGTGTATTTTTTTATACACGTGTCCGTTCAAGACATTCAAGCTAAAATCACGTTGCAAACGATGTTTATTTTCTAAAACTATAAAAAGTATTTATTTTTTAAACAGTTATCCTGTAAATTATTTTCTGCTTTAAGTTAATTTTGTACATTAAAACATTGCTTTTTTGAGCAAATTTGATATGATGATTTTTCCATTTTTTTTTATTGAGAATTAGCATTCAATTTCTTCAGTTCTTAATGAAAGTGTGTGATATATGATCAGCAGTTGATTAGTACAAAAACCCCACTGAGCTTAAGTGGTTTATTCCTCTTATATAAATATAAATTTACAAAATTGTACACGAGATCATGGTAGAATTTTAAGTATATTTATCAATGAAGTGAGCCAAATTATTTTATAACTTATGATTTTAGAAAATAAGACATATTACTGTGATCATTCGAGTGTTATAATTAGCAGTTGTACATAGTGTAAGTGTATTGTTTTTTTCTTAAATATTATTTTTTATTGTGTTTTTCTTTCTGATATCTGATTCAACAATTTAAACGCTTTAGTATCCGTGGAACACTTTAGTACACTGATATACGGGTACACGGGTACCCGTGATGCTGTAAATACACGGGTCAATACACGTGTACCCGTGTATTTTGGTACACGTGAAATGGGGAGCTCTAGTGTATATACAACATTCCAACACGAGGCGGGTAGAATTGCTAAAGGGCCATAGTTGGAGAAGCCACCCATTGGGAGCATTTTAAAATAAATTTTTTCGGTTTTTCAATATGTTCAGTTTTACTGTATAGTCACATTCAGATATTGCAAAACTTCATCAAAAGAAAAAAAAAACAAAAAAAAAACCTCCAGCAACGGCGGGGATATCAGCTAGTCTTGAATATATATATTAGTCATCAGATGCTATCAGAAAAGAAATACTCATTGCAAAAAAAGTTAAAGATACGGAATGGTTGTTTTTCGGAACTTGTATGCTATGATAAAGTTCTGGATTACTGATTTCTAATTAGTAATCCAGAACTGTTGGCTATGGTATTATTTGATCATATAAACTTTTATATACGAGGATGGATTCAAAAAAAAAAAAAAGGTTACAAGCAGCAGCATTTGAAGAGTAATTATTGTGGAGAGAATATTTTTCTCCCAGAGTGGCACTAGTTGTATCGCAGTGGTAGTGGGGTAGGTAGTGTCAGTTCGCAGACCCGTCAGAGCGATTGAAATGGCAAAGAATGGCAAAGAAAAGTGGTTCTTATTGAAGGTGCGAGCTGTGATTAGTTTCTTATGGGCAAAGAATGTGTCCGCATCTGAAATTCGCGGTCAATTCGTGAAAGTTTATGGTGAAGAAGCAATGAGCAGAAAACATGTGGCAAATGGTATTGCCAAACTCAAGAATTGCCGCAAAAATTTCAAGTGGGAATTCTGGAACCACCCTCCATAGAGCGCAGATTTGGCACCCAGTGACTATTTCCTTTTTCCGAAATTGAAGGAACACTTATCTGGAACAAAATACTCTTCAGACAGTGATGTGAAAACACCTACCGAGAACTGGCTCAATGGACAGGGACGTGATCTCTTCCAAGTCGGATTAAACCAACACCTAAAAAAGAAAGCCTATGCACTGAAAATTCATACATTTTTACATCATCATAAAAAGGCATTGTTAATCGTATTTCTACCAATAATAAGCCCTAAATTATGACTTCTTATAACCCTATAACATGTATGAATTTTCAGTGCATAGGCTTTCTTTCTAAAGAGGTGTTGGTTAAACAAGTTGGCCCTGCGTTCAGATAAATGCCTAAATAGATTTGGTGATTATGTGGAAAAGTGATCGGCAAGTCTGACTCTTAACCATGGTCTTTAGATTGTCTACTATCTGAAGACAATGTTCTTAGTCCCCTTTTTATCTTCTATCTATTGTTGATAAATAATTTTTTTATTATCCTTGTAACCTTTTTTTTCTTTTTTTTTTGGAACCATCCTCGTATATTTAATCGCTTAAATATTTTGCTTCATTGGCAACAGTGTGCGACTTATTTTATCGACTTCTATTTCCTATACCTTTTGCTAAGTATCAAAAAATCATTTTATGTTAAATGAAAGACTGCATTATTCCGAATATTATCGAGTTATTGTCAGCAGATAATAGGCTTCGATATTCGCCAGATGTCCTCGATATATGTTTTCCCATGTAACCTATTCATGATTATTGAAAAAAACCTCATTTGTGCTTTTATTTAAAATTTCTGGAAGGCTCTTTTACTACATAGCGATGAAGAAATTTGCGCTTTCCTTTCTCATCACGAGGTGTCGTTAATTCTAAGACCGCTACTGTTTCGACCTTCGCTTTCATCACAGAGTGAAAATAAGTTAAACTATTAATGCTGGTAGTTTTTACTTTGATATATTTTTAATCAAACTATAAAAAAACGTTGAAGGCTATATTGTGCATCAAAAGCGAAGGAGACTACGAGTATTTTATTCTTCTAGTCGGCGAGTCTCCACAGTTTTATTGGTTTTTCTTGGAATTAGTTTCATTCTAACAGTTTCATGTAATTTTTTTGAATTCGGAAAATCGGCAAGGGACAGTTCATAAAACGCGTGTTAACATTTTTCACTAATTTTACCTTCCTCCTCCCCCTCTGTAGTTATTGGTCATATTTGACCCCCCCCCCCACACACAAAAAAAAAATTAGATGGAAAGAAAAATTAGCTACCCCCTTTACGAAGATATTAAAATGCAGATTTGGTCAATTTTAAAATTTGACTACATGGTCATTTCTTGACCACTCTCCCTCTCTCTGTCATAATCCTGACCCCCCCCTCCACCCTGGAAAATCGAAGCGCGGGATCTTGTGCAGCCGCACCTTTCTCACCGCCCTCGGACAAGACCTAGATAACAAGGCCCGGACACTATGAGCTGATGACTTCATAAAGGAGGGAAGGGTAGCCCACGTGAAAGACAGGCCCTGGCGCGGAAAAGTCACCTGACCATCTTAGTCCGAATAATAATGTAACCTTCACTGTTTCCAACAAACGAAAAATTGCTGATTATTAAAATCCAAGATGGAAACAATGAAGGTTAAATTGTTATTCGGACTAAGATGGTCAGGTGACTTTTCCGCGCCAGCGCCTGTCTTTCTCGTGGGCTACGGGAGGGAAGAGAGAAAAAAAAAAGGAGCTAGTTAGCAAATTAAAGGAAAACATCGATAGACATATATGAGTTTATCTATCGTTTTCAAAATGTTGTAGGTCTTTTCTATTTTTTTAAAATAAATTATAGGTTTTTAATATTTAAATTATTATATTTAATAAAAATTTTTTGATTGTATTTGTTTCTAATTCTTCTGCCTGTGAGGGCATTCTGATCTCGAGCTTAATGCCTTAAATGCGTAAAAAACTACAAAGGAATTCACGCATTAATGCCTTAAGGCTAACTTCAAATTTGGCTTATTGCTATTTGTGTGAACATTTGTTTTATTTATAAATGTTAATAGTATGTAAATAGCAGATAAATCATTCACATGTAATCCTATATTTATAGTTAGGCCTACTTCACTGGAACTAATGCTTCGAAGTTTATTCCGTTTTTATTTAACTACAATGTTTTAAATGAATGAGATTGTAATTTCTTTTATTCTGGATCTTCTAAAATGTTATTCGAATTTTTAGATTGAATAGTTCATTAAATGCAAAATGATTTTCATCAAATTTGCGCGTCGCTATCGCTTGAACATGATCTAAACATGAAGGATCGCTTATAAACGTCGTCAGTGACTTAAACAGAAACAAAATGAATTTATATGCCTACTTGAAGAATGTTAGTAATCCATGCTTTCTTTACAATATGTTGTGAAAGAATTATATTTTAAATGGTTCATGCTGAATAATAAAATGATCTGCATTCGCACGTAAGCTTAGCGTAAAGATTGAATAGCGCTTGCATCGTCTGCAACTTTCCCTCCTTTGATCACATGACCATTCCCGTCATGCTCGAGCTGTTCGGGCCACAGATTAAAAACTCATTAGTCGCATTCAGTACCTTTCACTTACGGGAAAGTGACTGTTTTTGCTTTTGAAAACATGGATATGAATTAGAAACTGGATCGTTCACCTACGGGAGGAATCCGTAACCAAAATTGCCTGGCAGCCAGGCAATAAAATTGATAAATTCGGGGACGGATCTCATCCATCGTTCTCAATACAAAACAATTTTGTATTGAGATCCATGATCTCAGCTGATCTCAGCAGCAAAAAGAATTTATTTTCTATTGATATTTAGTATACAGAGCTTTCCTTTTCTAATAAATTAAAAAAATCATTTTATTCTATAATTTTTTAATAATTAGTTGGAATAATGTGGAGTAAAACGAGCTGAAAATTATTTCAAATGTTTATTTTCATTTCATTTTGTTCTTACTGTAAAATTATATGAATCAAAGTAGAAATTTGAAAATAAAATCCTCATCATTGAAATGATTTGAGAATTATACACATTATTTTTTATCCTTTATAATATTTTTAAAATCATTTTTAGTGTTGTATGATTGAAAAATTAAAAGGCAAGTTTGACTCATTTTGTTCTTACTGTAAAATTATATAAATCAAAATAAAAATTTGAAAATAAAATCCTCATCATTGAAATGATTTCAGAATTATTTGCATTATCTTTTATCCATTATAATATATTTAAAAAAAATCATTGAGTTGTATGGTTGAAAAATTAAAAGGCAAGTTCGACTCAATTTTGAAATTACATTTTTAATGGAAACATTACTGTTGTACCTGTTTATTTATTTTCAAATTTCTATTTTGATTTATATAATTTTACAGTAAGAACAAAATGAGTCAAACTTGCCTTTAAGTTTTTCAACCATACAACTCAAAAATGATTTTTTTTAAAAAATATATTATAATGGATAAAAAATAATGTAAATAATTCTCAAATCATTCCAATGGTTTATTTATGGTAAATGTTACATAAAATCAACTGAAAATATCTCTGCAGTTTACATATTTTTTAATGTTATTATATGATTGATAAATTAAAATTTTAAAACAATTTTTATAATTAATTGTGGTAATATACTTAAAATTATTTTTAACTCAAAAGCTGATATTTTTATTAAAAACCAGTCATAATTAATTTTAAAAATTTAATGTTTAGATCATTAAGAGTAAATTGAAAAATTAAAAACTTGATTTTAAAAATAATTTCTCACCTGTAATTTACAATTTTACATGAATTTGGTTATGTATTATAAAATGTATTCATGAAATTAATTTTAAGAGAATTTTTAAATGACCCACAGCAATTGTTTTCATTGTTTATTCTTTTCCATACAGCGATAGACCGATCTGTGAAAAAAAAAATTTCGCATACCGTACCATGGATATTAATTAGAAACTAATTAATATCCATAACCCATCATGTAGTAGAATAAATGTTATGAATTATACAAAGCACACAGATAAAAGTTACGAAGTACTCCATGCAAATCAAATCATGGCTCAGATTTTTTATAAAAATAATTTGCATGGCTTTCTTTGTAAAAACATTAAATGTTAAAACTTTCACTGAATATACACACAGTACCGTACTTCTCTTTCTTCTAATTCGTTTTGAGATCGATGGTAGGAAATGACGATCTGAACCACGGCCTACGAGATAGTAAAACATTTTTTTTTACTATCTCGTAGGCCGTGTCTGAACAGTAAGAAATTTCCGCCAAAAATACATGCGCAACGTTACAGATTTTTATCCATATGTTACATTATACTAAAATAAAAAGATAAATTTCCTGTTATATGTTATTTCAAGTATATTTATTCAATATTTTCTTAGTCCTTCTCTTGTTAGCAATTTGAGACAGATGAATTTCTTGATACTCCTCTCGTTAGCCAAGCCTGTGAAATACTGCTGCTGAAAGAATTCTCCCCGTTCTTATCGTCTACTACTGCCTGGACCCCGGACTTCCGATTAACTTTTTGGTTACGAATCTTCAACGTGCAGCCCATAGGCGTGAGCGATCCAGTTTCTAATTCATATCCATGTTTGAAAAGCAAAGAAAATAGGTTTTCATTGTGAATGAAACCGGAAGTGAAAAGATTCGCTGCTTTTGCATCTAAAACTGCGTCAGCCATGAACATTGAAATTGTTTGGAAAATAGTAAGTGACTTATTGATTGTGAAATAGGTTTTTTATTGTTCTTCATGGTTTTATTATTCCTTAATTAATGTATAACGTTAAATACGTTATACTTACGCCTTTAAATTACAAGTTTTATCGGTGGGCAATCATCGAAACGAGCGAAGCGGCGATTCAATATGGCTCCACTAAACCGGAAGTTAGTAGCTGTAATTTGAGAAAAATAAGAAAAACAGAGGGAAAAGTGGTTATTGACTCGCTTTCAGAAAAGTGACTTTTGAGACTTCGCTTTCCTGAAAATGGCGTCACTGAAAGTGACTTAAGATAAGTGAAAAAAGCGAGAAAAGTTAAGAGGTTGTGAACGCGACTATTGTTTTTAATCTGTGGTCCGGGCCTTGTTATCTAGGAGGCCTTGCCTCGGGCCGGTCATATCTAGGCACATACCCCGGGGTATCATGATGGCTATGATATTATACAACGAAAGTTTGACTGGTCGTAGCCAGTTAAATTATAGAATTTAATTGTTGGAAAGGAAAATTAATGTCTAACGATTGAATTTGGAAATTTAATTGGAACATGGTCCAGTCAGACTTTCGTTGGACAGTATAGAGAAAATGAAGTGTCACATCTCGGAAGAAAATCCAAAAACGCAAAGAATCAGTAAACTTGTCTTCCAATTAAGTATCCTCAACATTTTCAGTAAAAATCTCCAATACCCCCCCCCCCCCCTCTGTAAGTGTCACATCTCGAAGTCTACGTCTTTTACGATAACGGGTATACGGGCCATTCCATTTGAAGCGCCCGTCTTCCAATCCTTATATTTCATTTGAAGCGCTTATATATTTGGATTTCATTCTCGCAACGTACTCTCCATTAAAAAGAGGGGAAGGATGAGCTTTTTTCCTCGCCCATCCGGGCATTCTCAGTCTTTTTCCAAATATTCACGAGATAGGTGCTACTTAAGCACACGCAGGCAATTAACAACCAAATTTTGACAGAAGAGCTAGGCGCGAGAAAGGTTAGGTAGCTTTGCGGACCTGCACATTACAGTGAATAAAGTAAAGCATTAAATCATTTGATCCTTGTTATCTGTAACTTTCCGTAAGTGCTGGTGTACTATATCGAACTTTGGAGAAAAGAAAGCATTCAAAGAATTCTAATGACATTTTATGGACAACCATTATGGCCCTTTTTGGATTATACTTACAGTGAAAATTTAAAAAAATATATAAAAGAATTTAAACAAAACCTGATTTTTTCTCAATATTTACATAATTGATCGATACATGTGGGGGGGTTTTTGTCAGTTAAATACAATTAAGTATATAGACGACAACTATTCGCTCCATGAAACGGTTGGTTTTACTCGAAATGAAATTGTTTTCCTTGTGTCCAACTGTTCCGTTATCCATTCCAAAAAAGGCCATCTTTTTTCCTCATGTTTATTTACCTAAAATTTAAGTGCGCATTGATTATATTTAAAATGCACACTTGGCAGCTAGGTAGCCTATCTCTCGGAAGTTTTTTCAGCATAGGCAGAATGAACGCCACAAAGTCGGTCTCAGCATTGGTATCGGTCTCATCATCGTCGGTGTCAGTCCCATCATCGATGTCAGTCTCGACATCGTCATTGCTGTCGACCTCGTCATCGGTATTATCACGGATATCATTAATGTTGTCATTGACGTTCGCGTACACTTCTCTGGTCCTGTTAGTCATGTTCACGGCCTCGACCGGGGGAGAGTGCCATCGGCTTCGCTTTCTCGGTGGGCTCCTCGACTGTGCACGGACGGTTGGACGCGGGGTGGCGGCGATGTTGTTCGCAGGACGACTTGTCACGGAGGTCGTGGTCAGCGGGGCAGACTTCTTTTTAAGGACTGGCACGTTAAAATTTAAAAAGCGTGAATTCGAAACTCTGTTCTCGGCCAATGGCGGAGTTCCCCTCTCTGGTTGGTTTTTGCTAAGGATTAGAAAAAAAAAAATTAAAAGGCGAGAATAAATGATTCAATTCATAAAGAATTCGGTATGGTATATGATTTTTTGAAGTTTAAACTTGCCCTACCATTCGATTCTGGACGGTTGGTCCAAGACTGCTGGTCCAGCGCAGTTCCGTTTGAGACTAATTTAAATTTGGCAATGACATATTGGATTATTGTTTGCATATTTAAACTGTCGTCATCTGATGAAAATATTGCAACGGTTTTATCATAACAATTATTCCATCAGAAATCAGATTTATAAAATCCCATTTACAGTATTAAGTTTTTAAAACTCTTGATGAAAGGGGAGAGAAGTTTTTAATAATTTTAATTGTATCTGGGGAACGGAAAGTAATGTTTCTTATAGGCTAAGTTTCTGGAACAGTTTTGAGGCATTTCAACATAAAATTAAGCGTATGTACAAGCGAATTAACTATTCTTTTTTAATGTATGTAGATGTTTTTTTTTCTTCCAGATTTATGGAAATTGAGTGACAAAACTGAAGAGAGTAAATGTTCGTCATTGCATTGTCCCAGACAACATCTATTTGATATCTTCCAGAGGTAACTGTTGGAAAGCGAATTCTGTTACTGTGTGAAAGCCGATGCTCTATTACAGATGGACATGCCTTTATTTAGTTATTCAATAACGTCCACTCTACGATACAAACATTTTTATTCAGATAAATTAAAGTAGACTTTCGTCCTTTCGGACATCGTCAGTATTCATTTAAATTTTAAACAATAGTTTTAAATTCAATGTTAATGTTTTTTTTGGTTACATTATTGTTATTGAGATACAATATTTGTTTTTGCTAATTATTTATTTTAATATCCGAAAGGACGAAAGTCGACATTAATTTATCTGAATAAAAATCTTTGTATTGTAAAGTAGACTTTATTGAATAATCATATATATGCAGTGCAATACAACGTGGGGAAAATAATGAATCTAAGACATGCCTTTAGATATTCAATAAAAAAATTAATTGGATAAACGGAAACTGACATCTAATGGGTTAATAGAGTCTCTAGGCTTTATTCTTAGACAATTCATTTATTGGCTGTCCTATAGAGGTTGTAAAAATTGTATAGGCTGTATAAATTTCATAAGGGGAAAATGCAGTCACGGTCATCTAAAGCATTTGCGCCGTTTATCCAGATGCATTAAATGTCCACAAGTTGATTCGCCATATTCCGATTGGGAATTTTGACTTTTTATAAGGACTACTGCGTGCAGTTTCTCTTCTTAATGCAGCATGGTCCACTGTTCAAGAGCACCTTTAACAAATAGAGAATGTCAACAGACCTAATTTAGGGGTGCTACACCCAATCGGAAAAACCAACACAGCAAAAAAACAGATTACCTACCTTATACCCAGACATTGCACCATCCGTTACCATTTTTTTTTCAGATCTCTGTAGCAGTTTCTTAATTGAGAAAAGATAATTTATAATGTTCCCCATTATAAACAGTTTATATCATACAAAAACGACATTACTTTCCGTTCCTCCAATATATACATAAATTTTGTAAATTCTTAATACAAATAGTTCTTTCCTTTAACATTATTGTATTTTTTTGGATTTTATGCTGTAGAACCCAGTAAAACTCCCATTACCCGAAGTTCTTAAAGCAATTTTTATTGGAAAAGGTGCCTCTAAATGTGCACAGGGAAAGAACATGACGGATTACAGCTTAGAGAATTTCTTGAGAAAATTCAAGATATATGGGAAAGAACAAGGGAATTTTTCTCATTAATCAGAATAATGAAGTTGGTACTCATTTTCAAAAAGTTCAGATAAGCATCTCAGTTTAACTGCTGGATCTCAAGATCATCCAACCATTGCTGGAGCTAAAAGAATTCCTCGTTCACGTATCTAATAGAGCGATAAGAATGCCCATAGGAAAAGACAATTTTGACAGGGAAATAACCACATTAAGAAGGTTGAAATAGAAAGTGAAAGTGACTACCGAGAAGAACTTATAGATGACCTCCTAAAATGACGCAGATTCAAACACGAAATTGACAAGTCCACCAGCTTTCAGTGCCACAAAGGAAAGATGAATTACATCTCCCTCTCCTGCAGTGGTAAATTAATCAAAGGATAGCAGGGAATTTTCAAAGACTACATACAATGCAGTGACGGTCTACAAAACCCCAATTCCATTAAATTTTAGTTGGGGAATCTTAACGAAACCCCCCCCCCCCCTTACTCTACAGGCGGGAATTTACGAAAAATCATACAACGATTGTGATATGGTTTACCGAGGCCAGTAGAAGAGGAATGCCGAAATTAGACTGAAAGAACATTTAGCCCACACGAAAAACGGCCCCCTGAAAAAGCTGCATTGACTTGGTGTAAGGAGCGGATGGAAAAGAAACCTATGGATAAATGAGTTAATCTTGCTGCTCTAGGATTCCTAGTTAAATCACCATGTATTAAACACTTATTTATTACATGTCCATGCTGAATTAGGGAGAATATTTATTAAAGTATACTATCACCTCAATAGTTAGAACTTATCCTTTACGATAGCTGTTTTTATGGCCATAACGTTTTTAGATTGTTGGAATGCACTTAATTCATAACTCAATCCATATGTTACTACGAACGTGTAGATGACTACTTACTTTGACACAGTTTCTTTAAGGAAGTCTAGGTCGTCATAATATGCCCACTGGCATCGATACGAGTCGCCTCTTTCGCATTTTTTCTGACGATATTCTTTATAGGAAGTCGTTAACACTTCAAACACTTTCTTGGCAGTACCATCTAAAGCAACAAAAACAATAAAGCAAGGACGAATTAATGTGACTCAAACGAGGAGGGGGGTGTGTGAAAAAATATTCGTTTGGTTGACCTTTTAAATTAAGCTCCCTGTCGATGTCCATCCAAATGTAAGTCTTCGTTCTCTCGCTACCATAGCCTCTGCACTTAGGGTCCCACAGAGCGGGGCATAATTTAACGCGTTCTATAAGTAGTTTCGGGAAATCTCGTTTTCGGTCGACTGAATTAGTCATCCTGATACGGATGGGGGAAACTGGTTTCCAAAAAGGCAATACTTTCAAGGAATTTATTGTATCTCAGAATCAATGGAATGGAAACGGAGATTTCATGATAGTCTTAGAAGTCGTCTTTTTGGGCGTCCGCCATTCGAGCTCCTACGAATCGGATTCGGCGCGAGACCTGCGACAAGAGTACACGAGCCACTCATATGATGTTCATTGTTGTATTGTATTGCTTAAAGCAATGACGTATATTAAAGATAGACTCTGAATCCTATTGTTAACAGCGGCAAAAAGTGAAGCAATTTGAGCCATGACAGTTCTGGGCAGGAGTGAGCCGTGGAGTAATTAGCTGTCTGGCTGCTTTGTTTTTGAAGATTTTGGGCCCGAGGAATAATTAATTCAAAACCATTCCTCAAAGTTGTTCTGCGTACAAGTGTACAAACACACACGAAAAAGGACCAGGAATCATTTTCCACAAGCATAAATCAAAAATACGTAACTAAAATGAAAATACATAACTGAAAGACGATCGAAACGAAATTGAAATTGAAAACATGATCGAAAATTTTTTTATAAAATATAATAAAATACTTCAAATACAAAGTAAAGGAAAAGATAAAACTTATCACTCCGTGATCGGCGTGTGAAAGAATTATTAATCAGCTACTCTCATGTTTAGCCATGTGTTTTGCATCATCTTCACTCACTTTCGGCCATGACAGTTCTGGGCATGGAGCTTCCCAATTTGCTTCAAGTAACAACAATTGCTTCGGAGTCTATCTTTAATATACGTCATTGGCTTAAAGCTTCGCCCAAGGATATTAAAATAACAAGGATTGCCGAGGCATCACCTCCTTTATTATTACAGACCTGTTTTACTGAAGAATTTCCATTGTTGTTTCTGGCATTTCTCAGTTTTGCCATGGCGCTGTTTAACCTTCCTTTGGTTACCATCTGAGATAAATAAAATGTAGTGCAAACAAAAGAAAAAAGATCTTAACGTATTAAATTTTTTTTGCATAGAATCTTTTATTTTAAGAAGGAGTTAAATAGCGAATAAAAATAAATTTAAATTTGGTTAATGAAATGAATGCTTATTCAGTTTGTTTTTAACGTCACTGGAAAGTCACCTGACCATCTTAGTCCAACACCTCCTAAAGAGAAAGCCTCTGCACGGAAACCGTCATACATTGTTACATCATCATAATAGTGCAAATTCAGGGCTTATTATTGGTAGAAATACGAATAACAATGCACTATTATGATGATGTAACAATGTATGACGTTTCCGTGCAGAAGCTTTCACTTTAGGAGGTGTTGCTTAGTCCAAGCAACAATGTAACCTTCATTGTTGGAAACATTCAGATAGGGAGGTTAAACAGCGCCATGGCAAAATTAAGAAATGCAAAAAGCAACAATGGAATTATTCATTAAAACAGGTCTATAAAAATAAAGGAGGTCATGGCCGAGGCCAACGA
Organism: Rhysida immarginata; assembly: GCA_023313115.1. Lineage (NCBI taxonomy): Eukaryota > Metazoa > Arthropoda > Chilopoda > Scolopendromorpha > Scolopendridae > Rhysida > Rhysida immarginata. Next base: position 1,696,298 of record JAHWFO010004153.1, read on the forward strand.
GATAACCCGATAGTCAGGTGACTTTTCCGCTTCCAAGCCTTGTTAGCTCGTTGGCCTCGTAGTCATTTTTAATCGTATTTCTACCAATAATAAGCCCTAAATTATGACTAAGTATGATGATTTAACAATGTATGAAATTTCTGTGCACAGGCCTTCTCTTTAAGTGGTGTTGCCCCGGCACCACGGTCTGTAGATATTCATGGTCATTGAGCTTCGGCCATTTTCCATTGTTTCGAGAAGCTAAGGAAAACAGATCGCGCCAGGTGCCGCATAGATCGCACTATTCCCGACCACAACCTACGATAGAGATTTTCATTGAAACTGAATACGAAAGTAAAGTTTCTGTCTGCCGATAGGCTGGCGCTGCAGGCGCAGTTGGGCAGATTGTACATGCAGCGCCACTTTTCAATAGAGTTCCCGCCCTACCGGGAGCTAGAAACTTTAGCTTCATTTTAACAATGGAGCTCGATGACCATGACTATCTATAGACCGTGCCCGGCCAACACCACCTAGAGAGAAGGCCTGCTCACTCAGACAAAATGGCGGCAATAGAAGGCTGGCAGATGATATAGCTGAGATGGATATTTTTTAAATGCTGAGCAAACAGATTGTAAAAATGCACAATATGATTTTTTATTCCAAATATTCTTCACATTAAAATATTCCCAGTCGTCTAATTATTTAAATTCTAGTAATACAAAATAAGTCTCCTTCAAAAGGTCTGTTAAGCTTAATAAATTTAAAATACAGTATTATAATATTTTAATGTGATGAATATTGTGAATAAAAAATCATATTGTGCATTTTTACATTCTGTATACTCGCCATTAAAAAAAAAAATCCATCTCAGCTATATAATCAGCCAGCCTTCTATTGCCGCCATTTTGTCTGAGTGAGCAGGCCTTGCCTGCGCACAAAAACATCATGCATTGTTACATCACACTAAAGCGGCTATTGTTAATCGTATTTCTACCAATAATATGCTTTAAATTTGGCCGTTTGATGATGATGTAACAATGTATACAGTTTCTGGTCGCAGGCCTTCTGTCTAGGTGGTGTTGGCCCGGCACTGAAAAGTCACCTGATCAAGATAGGTTTAGCAACAATCCAACCTTCGTTGTTTCCAACAAACAAAAAAGCCCTGGTTGTTAAAATCCAAGATAGAAACAATGAAGGTTATATTTTGGTAGACCTGGACTTGGCCAGAGCCTGTCTTTCTCGTTAGCTTCGAAGGATAAGCGTAGGAAAACAGCAACAATTAACACATTCGTTTTATTTATTCGAAATTTTTGATGAAATTCATTATTTATTATTACATATATACATTATCTTTGTGGGTAATCTGATATGTTAATATATTCTTTATATTTTTTCCCATATTCATTCATTAACTAAAATTCTTTCGTTTAATTCGTAAACTGGAAAAGTCACTTTTATTGTAATGCGATAACTTAAAAGAACTGTGCACTTTATTTATTATTGTACCCTAAAATACACCAAGTTGCTATGTAACCTAAAATAAAGTTGGAATATGTTATATTGAAACCATTGCAATTCAGATCTATTACAATTTTAAATTCATTTTTTACTCAATTCTATGAACATGTAGACAAGCTATAGACAAACAATAGGATGTCCAAAACAAATGATGCGCTTGACATTTATTAAATAAAAAATGTTAGTACAAAAATCCCCCGATAGGTGGCGCTGCAATACACATAAATACATTTCATGGATGAAAGTACGCTTTCATCCATCCCTGGTTTATCAATATGAAATAACATAATAAAGTACGCTTTATACGACGGAATTCCTTTACAGCTGCAATGGCGTTCTGCTGGTTCTGGTAGAACAATTTTACTAGTAGTGCTTTTTCAGGCGACGTAGGCATGTTGTGCAGAGCAGTAACTAATACTCGTGCACAATCCGCCATCTGTTATATCCGAAGAAAAGTCTGTAACACATTATGTTTCACGTTTTCTATAAATGCAAAGGAATACCATTTGTATTAGAGTGTCATCTATTGGTGAATATTTGTAATAAAATTTTTAATTTAATAAATGTCAAGTGCATCATTTGAATTACCTGTAGTTAAAATTGGACCAACAGAATGCATTCTAAAGCACTCTGAAGTGGGGAAACTTATTTCTCGCCAACCCTCTATATAAAATTTATTATTTTAAAAGCCTGGAACAAATGAGAGGAATTCTTACCTCCCTGAGGCATTCTTGTCAATTGGAAGTTCTCCCAATGGCTAGTGAACGCAAACATTAAATGAGATATCATGGGAATTTGAAAATAGCCACTGTGTAACTCCAGTACCACAAGAGCAACCTTTCTAAGATATCTCAGGTGAATGTTGCTTTTGTGTAATAGTAAGTACAGTTTTTATAGTTGAAGTGTTTTTTGTGATGTTTTATTAGAATGTCCAATTGCAGGACACTTACAGGGTGTCCCAAATTGATGTATACACTCTTTGAAACTTATTAACTCAGCAATAAAATGAGATAGAAATATAAGGTTTGTTGTATTTTATTCCTTAAACTTCCTTAAGCCCGTACATTTTCAAAATGTTCACCTTCTGCCACAGTACACTCTCAACATCGACATCAAACAGACCAACACGCTTCCATTTTTGACCTCGCAAAATTCGATTAAGACGGGATTTGGCAATACCAGGGATAGATGAAAGCATCCATCCCTGGCGATACCAATTTCACGAGAGCATTGCCTCACTGACTTCTTTGGGGATCATGCAAAAACCTCCACGACGGCATCAATACTCTCCTTATCAGTGGAGCTTCCTGTTCTTCTGCACTGACCTTTCAACACATCTTTCACTGTTCCTTCGGCTTCAAACTTGTCTCGGAGTTTTGTTATTGCTACCCTTGTTGACGTTGGTGTACCAAATTCAACCCTCCAACGTCAATGAACCTCAACAACATTCTCACTTTCCAATAACACTTCAGTATCCACTTACATTCACCGAATGAAACTCACCGACATTTTGGTTTATAAACAAATGAACAACAATGAAGGTGTTGCTATGCTTTCTGTCTGGATCATACGCAACAAACTTTATATTTCTCTCTCATTTCGTTGCTGAGCTATAACGTTTCAAAGAGTGTATACATCAATTTAGGACACATTAATGTTTGTAGATGAGTTTACTTTATGTATTTTAAAGTTTATACAGGTTGAATTTTAAATACACAAACCGCAGGGAATGGTTCCTGACTGGAAATGTAGTGAAAAAGGTTATATCAACATGTTTCCGGAAATGCATTGTTGCCACGGTAGAAGATACGATGGAATGCCACCCCACTCCTGCATTATTGTTTGCCAACACCTCAACAACATCTTCCCCAGTTGTTGGATAGGATGCGTTATATGGCCTGCTCGAACACTGGACTTGAACCCCCCTGGCATTTTTACTTCTGCGGGCATATGAAAAGCCATATAGTGTGAGCCAGGATGATTTGCACATACACTGTTAATTTCCGGACACATGTTGATATGACCTTTTTTACTCCATTTCCAGTCAGGAACCACTCCCTTGCAGTTTGTTGGTATACTTAAAATCCACCATGTACTGTGCCCGCGCCACGAGAAGGCGGCTGCGTTTCCAAAATCTCTCACATAGCGCGCTAGCTGCCTTGGCCAATCCATTTTGCTAAAGGGTAGAAGTAGTATACTGCAAAGTTACTCAGGGCTTGGAAAAAGTTATTTTTGTATATGGAAATTCGTGCAAAAATGGTAAAAGGGAAAACGTTACATTCTGAAGGAAGGAAGGTTGCTCTGAACGTCATTTCATATAAAGCATTTGTTTCTTTCTCCAGCATAACTACTTCTACCCTATAGAAAAATGGATTGGCCAAAGCACCTAGCGCGCCATGTGAGAAATTTTGGAAACGCAACCGCCTTCTCGTGGCGCGGGCACAGTACATTGAAGAATTTATTGTACATATCCTAGAATAGTTGGACTTAAAAAAATTAATGAATAAGATTAAATGTTTTTAATTGAGTTCAGTAAACTGGCATGTAGCTCGTACTCTTTGGACTCGAGAAGGCATGCACATCAAATTTCAGTGAAAAAAGATGACCATTATTTTTTTCAGCTTGCTGCTGTTTTTGAATAGCTACTGAAACAACTTAATTGTTTCCAACTTCTTTTTCAGCATCCATTACATTAGACCTCTAACTGGAATAATAACAAAGAATTTATTACCATATATGATGAACACAGTCACATTTTCACTGTCAACCAACAGTTTCATACAGTGGATGGTTTCACGTACATATCCAGTTAACACCATACATTTAATACATTCTAAATGCACATTTTGCAACTGTGCAGCCTCCTTCAGGATTCTTTTTTAGCATTGGTAGAGTGTATAAAGGTGAAACCTTAATATTTCTCATTCTCCTACATCCAATATACATTCTGAAGTGAATTCCGAGTTAGGGTTTGACATCTATGGAGTTAACAAATTGACTTTCCCATTCTCTGAAAGCTGTTCAATATCCACAGTTGCTGGCTTTCATCTTTTTATAAGCATGGACTTATAAAGGCTCTTCCTCAGAGAAACTTCCACAGTTTTTATACATGTATTTAATGAAATATTTCATTTTGCTCCTTGGATTTTCTAGAACAGCATTCAAATTAATAATCATGCATAATTTGAATATTGATTTAATGTTTGCTTATACAGGGGCAGGGGTTGCACTGCTGATTGCCACTTTCACCAGTGTTCCAAAAAAAATCAAAGTGGTAATTTTTATTTAGAAGTGGAGAAACCCAGTGACATAAAAAAAAATCTTATTTACACTATAATCTTCCCTAATCACCATTCTGAGCTGGGGTTATTCGTGAATTACTTCTAGGGAGCTTACAATCATTCATTTAATCGGAATATGATGTATTGATTTATCTTTTGGAAGTCACTGTACGGGTAATTTTATAAACCATAAATGTTGCCATCATATACAACTTTGTCCTATTTATCAAATATCGCATTTGGCATAACAGGTTACATCATTATCCGACTTTTGACAATTGACACGTGCATTAGTTGGCCTCAGTGTTGCTAACTTAGCAGATATGCCACTAAATTTAGTGGATATTACCCTAAAATTACACAAAAATCCAGTGAATTTAGATTTTGGTGGCTAAAAATATATGAAAGTGAAAATGGCTAAATAGTGGCTATAAAAAAAAAATTCCAGATCCATCAACGAGGGGATTATTTTATTTATGAAGCTTTATACTAGTAGTACAATCAATGCTTTCCCGATGAATATGATGTATTGTTATCATGTGTTACACACAGTCACTTTCAAAGTATTCCCCTTCTGCCAACACGATTACAGTTGGAGAAGATGGTTTTTCAGAGCAGCCATCGTTACTTTCTGAACCTCAGATGCACTCTTGAAACAGTGTCCTTTTCAGACAGGATAATAGGTAAAAGTCGCAAGGGGCGAGATCAGATGAGTAGGGACCGTGTGGAAAAGTTGATGTTCCCATTTTGGCCAATGCAGCCTGCACCGTCGGGGGTGCCAAGAAAATTTTTGCATGACTCACTGTACAGCTGCTGCAACATATGCAGTATTTCTGTGGTGATCTCCCCAACCGTTGACAGAATTTGATATTCACACGTTCTTCAAATGCCATTTCTGCTTCTGACAAACACGAACAACTACAGTTCACTGACATGCATTGTTTGGAAAAACCCTGCAATGTGGAGCTGCTTCCTCCTTACCGTGTCTCACATCATATGTGCCTCCATGTCACAGTCAAATAGTTCCTCTCTTCTCAAAGTCAGATTGGATACCATCATCTCCCCCAAGTCTGATTGGAGATACCATCACAGTCTCCGAATAAATTGTATAATATATAGGATTTTGAAATTTTTCATTCTAATGATTTTTCAATTTTTCAATTGAAAAATCATTACCTATGCTTGGAGACGTATCTCCAGTTAATAATTATTATTATTATTCACTTGTGAGTTCATCAACTTTCTGATGGTTTGGAGTGGAGAAATTCTCGATCTGCGGGCCAGGTTCCCGTCTCCCATTGGGCTTTCAACCGTGACAACTTGGTTGTCTTTAAGACACCTTGAGACAGCTTGGCTGTCCGTGGTGTCTGCGATAGCCCAATTGGTAGAGGCATCGGCCATGATAGTCGAGGTTCCTGGTTCGAATCCGGGTCGCAGAATTTTTCCTTCCATTTTTCAATTGAAAAATCATTACCTATGCTTGGAGACATATCTCCAGTTAATAATTATTATTCTTCATTTTTCATTCTAATTTAAAATAACCTCGTTTTTCAATTAAACAAATAAAGCACTTAACTTTAAGTGTATTAAATGGTTGTTTGTGGAATAGTGGTTCCTCATTCTTTCGCTCTCGTTATCTTTTTTAAGATTATGCAGGTTTGTCAGTCTTGCTATGAAATTTTCTTGTACCGTCACCCAATTATGCTTGTTTTGATAACCTAAAATGCTTTGGAGCAGTTATGATTTTGCATGTCTGTATATTGAATGCCAATTTTGTCAGGAAAAATTTGGCTTTTCATTTAGCATCGACCGATTGCTCAGGTGAAGCCATATAGTATAGGAAATGCATGTCAAAAATAATGTTAAAATGTTGTTCGAGCTGCATTTTGTGAGGCATGAAATTGCCATTGGACAAACACCCAGTATTCATTAAGGTGTTAAATCTTAACTCTGACTTCATATGCCCAAGCTGAAAAGAATCCTGAAGGACAGGGCTGTGTAGTTGCAAAATGTGCATTTAGAATGTCCCAATAGTTATCTTATTTCTGGCCATTTTGTAGGTGAAGTCAAGTCTGCAGCTACAGATAATCTTGGTTAACCTTTTGTTGGTAGGGTAGGCAAAAAGATTTTTTGTTTCATCCTTTCAGGCTTATTAGGTTGATCAAAAAACAAAAAAGAAGCCACACAAGAGCTATTCTACAAGACAATGATGAAGATTTTAATAAAATTATAACAAATAAAATAAAATAACTGCAATAAAGATTTCGAAAAATTCTTGTTTCACATGATAAACAATTATTTATGTCTCAGTTATGAAATTAACATAAAAGTAGCAAAAATACATCTAAAATAACTACACGAATTAATGTTTTCTTTAAAATCATTTTGTTTTATGCTTTTCATGATCAAAATATAATCTCTATTAAACATTTCAAACAGCCATGTCCAGCATATTCAAGTCCTCACTATCTTATTGAGTATATGCACTGGATTTTGACAATTAATAATTTTTAACTTTCTACAGGAAAGGAATAAGAATGGCTATAATATCAAATTCTTTTAAGGCAAAGAGTTTCTGAACGACTCGTCGTCAGTGCTGCCGCTGTTAATTGTGTCCACTTGAATGTGTGTAATGGTTGTCATGTCTGAGCGATATTTGAGAACAACTTGCAAAAGATCCATATGGCACCTGTCAAGCAGGTGCCTCGGCACTTTGTTCAATTTGGAAATAAAATAAGGAAGAAAACTTTCATTTTCATCATCACAGTCGGCATCTTCGTTTCTCATAGTCCGAACAGTGGTCACAGTTTCAACTACAGAACCCTTACTCGAAACATGACTGGATTGCTGCTTGGAATAGTGTTGGTTGGGTAAATCTACTTGCATCTGGAGATCTTTGGATATTGAGGATGCATGAGCAAAGCCACTTCCATCCTCGTCGTCGGCATCAGTATCATCGATCTGTACGATTCGTTTTGGGGATTTGGTGGGGGAGTCGTTCCAGTCTCCTCGTTGGCGCTTTTTTGGCCACTCCGATTCACTGTCATCCTTAGGTCTCTTCTTTGACGGATAACTAGAGAGTATTTATTAGAAAAGTAAATTTTAATATTCTTTAATTATGGAAAAAAATCTCTTAAAAGATTTAAAAGACTTACTGTCTCAGAGCAACACTTAGAAAATCGAGGCTCCCATACAGAGGCCATTTGGAAGAGCCCGACCTCCTCTTGGCTTCCTTATGCTCCTGGACATACTTTTCCTGTAGTACTTGGAAGTTTAATTTCGCCGTATTCTCTGAAAAGTGATGATTAACCAACTCATTATGAAGTCAATAAACAGTTAATAAAACCAAACCATTCAAAAATGCAAAAAAAGACAAATTATGGCAAATATATATATACTGTAACTTCTTGTAAAGACAAATTGAATTTTCATGTATTTTTCACTCACTTGGTTTATCGAGCACTTGATCGATTTCTTCCCAGAGTCGATCCACACGCTCTTTGTCCTCGCTCCCTTCAATAGCACTGTTCCAAAGCAATGGCCTCGCTTTCACCATGGATATCAACTGCTTCAACCCAGTTTTCCCCTTCTCTCCATTTCTTTTTGAGGAACCCTTGCTAATGAGAAAAATAAAATCATCGCTTAGGACAAGAAAGCTAAAGAAACAATTAGAAAAAGAAAATATTATTTTACATTTTATAATCAGCATATCGCACCAGTTATCGATAAGGTGAAACTATATAAGGTCATAACTACTATAAAGAAGTGCTAATTAAGCAGAAAACATGAGTTTATCCTCGTAATTTATTAAAAACTCCAAAAGATGACACCAGAAGCACAGTTCAAGAAGATATGGTGTAATCTGGTGAAATATTATGCTTCTTAAAGAGTTGGAATGAACGACTTCATATTTATACAGTACGTATAAGAATCACACATCTTTCTTCATGGAATTTATCTTCTGCTTGAACAATCTCTCCTGACGTTCTACAAAACTTTATCCACATCTGGAAGATGATGACATCAGTGGGATTAACATCCATGGTAGGACCATTCCAAATCCATCTGATCTCGCCTTTCTTTACTTTTTCATGTGGGACTTATATAGCGCCTGTCTAATAATACTGATGAAACCAAGCAAAGCTGAGCAAAGATACTTAAAAACTCTTCACCACAAGTAACTGAAATTCATGACTACAAAAATTTCCAGTTCAACTTCCGATTTCAATTGTTAGACATTGTTGCAAGGTAAAATTTTTAACAATTGAAATCGCTTAGTCAAACTTTAAATTGTTGGATTTTGTTAGGGAAAAAATATAAAAATAAACAAAAATAAATTCAGTAAAATTGCGGACAACTTGATCAAGGCCGGATTTAGGTGAGGGCCAAAAGGGCTCGGGCCCTGGGCGGCAAAATTTTGATAAAGCTCTGATCTAAAAATTATTAAAAACCGATATAAAAATGGAGGTTTCATTTGGGAGTTTATCCTACTACGCATTTCCATAGCCCCCTTATAGTAAATACATCTACACCCCACCCCCTCCCCATTTTTATATTTATATTGGAGAGAGGTGGTTGGCCTGCTCTTCAGAAAAACAATGGAGACCTTTTATAGTAAACAAATCTCATCACATCCCGATTCCCCTTTTGTTCTCATGAAAAATTGCAATAAAATGAAATACACGTTCGTGCTATTATTAATGATTTATTTAGTACTAATTGAGAAACTATTTTCAAGAATTTGGCGCCCTCCGTGAGCGCCATATTTTGAATTTTGAAATGAATCTCATCCTTCTCTCGCAGGCAAAAATTACAAACAGACGTTCCCTAACTTCGTCTACATTGATCAATATAGTTGCAATCATGCTTTGAATTTAATATCCATAGTATGTCTAATTGTTAATGAAATAAATTATCTTGCTTTTAGATCTTATTTATTAAGAATTTCACGGGGAGAAAAAAAAAAAACAACAACAACTTCCACAAATGCCGAGCTTAAGAACATCATTCGTCCTTCTCTTCATTATATAATTGATATTCTAATTTTCTTTTAACAAATGAGTTATAATTATTAACTGAATTGTTGTAAAATCAAGTAACATTAAATCAACAGCAGCACGATCATGAGGGGAACGCTAGAAGCGTCTTCCTGCGTGGTTTTCGTTATGGGGATCGTTTTTCACTCCAATAACAGACTTTAGCGATGTTTGTCGTATCAACTAACGAACGATAATTCAAGCTAAGCAAGGAATGGCTTTGATCCCACAGGTTTTCAATGCTCATTATAGTAAGGTAAGTAAATAAAAGATTTAATAAAAAGTACTTTTTTTACGCTATACATTGTTAGAACAAAAAGATCGCCGATCGAGGAAGAAACGGGTAAACACTTACGTAACTTCTCTATCGTCCATGACGACGACGAGGATGATTCAAACAAGAAATTAATTCCACGACGATTCGACGAATTTAAGATACAAACGCTGGAAGGAGTGATCTTCTATTTAAACATGGAAGCCAGACTGAATTAGGGATCCCCACTTTGCAGCTGTAGTGGTTTCTATACGCTGTGACGTCAGAATCACGACAGAACAAAGGTTGTTGATTGGGCGCGTTAAAAAGCCCCTTATTCCAAAGGTGAAGATGAAGCAGGAATCCACGGTTGTATTTTCTTCATGGGCGACAAGTTGATTGGAACTCTACGCGACCTACGTGTATCCCGAACGGTGAAATATTACATAATGTAGGTGACTCCTACAAATGGAGGAGATGAAAGTGAAGTTTGTCCAACCGAGAAGTTTGTTAAATAATCTCGAATACCTCGGTCCAACAAAAGAATATCTGGGCGTTGGACAACGTTACAATAAAAATTAATAAATAATTAACAACTGTGGCTGGATATGTAATTGGCTATGTCCATTTTTTCTTTCTGTCATTGAACAGTATAGTCAAATGTTATAACTTATTAGATTAACAAGAAGAATAAAATAATGAAATTAAATTTAAAAAGTAAGTAATTACTAAATATTAACTGAAGAAAGACTATAATATTAGGGCATTAAAGATGACATTACGTTTTACCAGGGATGGATGAAAGACTATCATATAACTTTCATCCATCCCTGGTTTTACATGATAAAATATAAGGAAACATTTTTCAGGCTCTCAGTTTGTTTCTACACAAGAATTCTTTCTATTAGTGTATTTAATTTCATTTCTTAAGTAAAATAGAATAACAATAATTTTAAACATTAAAAGTTTTATTTTAAAAATTAAAAACATATCATAATCCCTCAAAAAATAAAAGTCTACTTGCTTTTCTTATTATTAGAATTCTAGCATACAAAGACAAATATTAAAGCAAAAACGCCAAACTATATTCAATATTGAATTCAGAAATTAATTCCGATTCACTTTCAGCAAAATCAAAAGTTTGATTAGTCTCAGCAATTAATATTTCTAATGAAACTGTGTTAAATTAATATTTCATTATAATCAATCCAGTTGCACATAGTATAGTCGGGGTCTGGTCAAAATATCCCATAGAATACATTCCCTTCATATCAAGAGTTATCCTTCATTTTCAGAATCAAATTAAATAACTATCTAAAATTATTGCCAAAATTGTTTACATACAAGAAATTAAAAACCTAGATTTTTATTACTCAGCCAATGGGTAAATTACTAAAAAATTAAATAATACATTCAAGTTAGTCTACATACTTTTGCAGCATCCCCAAACGTCTTTCAACAGCTATTTTCATTCGAGCACCAGTTGGACAATCTGCAGTGACGTGCTTATATGCTTTTCTCTCGGCAAAAAAACTCAAATTATATATGAAGTATTGACTATACTACTGAGCAAATGCCAGGAGTTTGGATTCAATCCAGCAACCATCATGACTGACTTCGAGCATACCGTGATCAATGCTTGGACCTCAGGTTTTTATTAATTTTTTTCTTATTTTTTTCTTCCTTTTTATATTGCTTTTTATTTTTCTTTCTTTTTTTCATTTTTTTTTTTTACACTTTGGTATAATGATGCTTTTATCACCTCACCCAGACTCATGGTGAAGAATGCAGTCTAGGCATATGAAGAAGAAAGAATACATGGTGAAGACTCTTCTGTTGTATCTTGGATGGATTGGCTTTCCTGCTGCTTGATAACAGAGATATTGGAATCGAATCTTTACCAAAATGTAAATGATATTGAAGGCCTGCAAGATCTGATGTTCCACGAAGGAGCATCAAAAGCAACTGAAGATCCTGTGCCTGGATTATGTTCAAAATAGAACATACAGTCAGACTAATTTGAATGTATCATTATTTAATTTAATTTTTAACAATTTACCCATTGGCTGAGTAATAAAAATTTATAATCCTACAATACCCTTAATTTCTTGTATGTAAACAATTTTGTGCATTAATTTTAGATCGCTATTTAATTTGATTCTGAAAATGAAGGATAACTCTGATATGAAGGGAATGTCTTCCAGGGAATATTTTGAACGGGGAAGCTTTGCCAGGGAAACTTTTGGCATGTGGATATTTTGACCGGGGAAGTTTCGCTGGGGGAACTTTTGACCTACTCTAACAGACTGCATTTGCTGATCCAATTTAAATTATTTTTTTTTAATTATTATTTATTGTAGCAATAGTAAACCAAATGTAATCACAATAAATAATTGACACTGGATGGTAGCTGTACCCCTCCCCCAAATAGGGATTTATGAAATGAAAATATAAAAACTAAAGAAAAAGAGAGAGAGAGAAACTTACAAAACATATTGAAATCAAAAGATGTCATTGTCATAAATAATAAAATGGTTGTTAAAAATATTAACTTTAGAAACTGAATCAGTCCAGCAAGGGTTTAAAAGAATTAACATTCACCAGCATTATTGATGATCTATGGCAAGAATAATTATGTCTTAACTCTATGGTGGCAAGCAATTCTGAAGAACCATGTAATCAGCAAAGAATTTTTTTCAGGAATTTACAAGCAAAATTTTCTACTAAAAATTTGAATTTATTTATTGCACTCCAATTTAATTGAAGAGAGCCAACATTTTTTTTTTTTTTTTTTTTTAAATAAATCTTTTTTTAATAATTCTTGAAAAGGAACCGCTACTTGTGCCAATAAACCATATCGATAAGCAATAGAAATTCTTAGGCACAACAATGATATCAAATAATGCAATAGCAAGATCAAAATTTCTAAGTACTTTACTAACCAGACAACTAAGACATTTCGACAAGATTCTCATCCACATGTTTCAAAAGTTTGGTGGATCCTTAACATTGGTCGTGAAATTAAATTTCATGATTTTATTTCATCAACAGGTTGTACTATATAAAATTACATTGATTAAAAAATAAAATATTAACAAGAATGGATGAAGGTGGGTGGAGGGGGGGGGGTGTTTATCCTTGAAAATCCTTAACTCTTCATCCATTCTTGATGTTGATTCATTCTTATTTTCTAAGAAACTTAAAAAGATGGAATTCTATATTTCCATCTGTCCACACGTATTTTAAGGTCTGGGACATGTGATGATGATAATTTATTCTTGGCTCAAATGTATAATACATATATTTTTAAACCACAGAACATAAATAAAATCAAGCTTTTTTTTTTTTTTTTTTTTTTTTTTTTTTTTTTTTTTTTTTTTCCCTCCTTCCTCCTTATACCCTCCTCCATAAACAAACTCAAATTAATCACATATACACACACTTGATCAAAGAAATTACACAACACAATTGATCACAAATTCTAAAAAGTGTTGCCAGCTGATGCCAAGTTTCACATGTGTAGCTTGACTGCCAGCCATAAAATTCCCATTGAAATCACTGCAGAGCCAGGTATCTGTAATCGGTAGATTAATATCTTCGAGGAATCCCTCTACATGTTTTAAGAATAAATCCCTATATCCTGTTGGAGGACGATAAAAGATGACAAAATAACAAACCTTAATCCTAATAGTAAGGCCTTCAAAGCATTGAAACCACTAACATTTTTAATGAGTTCAGCAGAATACCCATGACTAAAATATGCTGCATTTCCACCTCCACAAACATCTGGGCAGTCCGCTCTGATGACATTGTTATTTGGGATCCCAGGTAACAACAAGAATGAGTCTCAAAAGAAAAAAATATATACAATCAGTATCTCAATTTAAACAATCTGATCCCAAATATCACTCTTCTTTTTGCCTCGTGACATATGAAATGAATGAGTCTTTCCTTGCTGATTAAGAATATTGCATCAAAATTTCTGAGCAACTAATAGTTCCTGAAGTGTCGGCCAAAATTCGAATTTCCAAAGTAGGCTTTATCTTGAAAATGATGAGTCACAGCAAAATGGAACGAAAACAGTTAATAGTACACAAAATCAATAAATTTTTGTATTAGCAAATGGTCGATATTCCAATAGGTACTGTTGAAAAATCATAATTATCAATAATCGATATTCAACATCTCTGAATAAGACTGCCAATATCGATGGGATTTGTATATGTGCGTATAGACCACATTGAATCAAAAAAATTTCAAAATTAGACCAATCGTTATAGAGATATAATTATAGCTTGCTCATTCTCATCTGATATCCAATGGAAATTATATATGAAACACACAAATAGAAAACGTCTAAGTTTGCATCAAATTATTCAACTAATGAATTATTTAATTCAGGGTTCTCCCCAGGCCCTTTTGAATGGATGTGCTGCCCGGCTGAATACACGAAAAACTGCACACCACTGCATAATATTTTATTTGTTTTTAATTTTTGCTTGCCTGGCTATTTTATCTTTCCACCCATCTGATAAATTTTCTGGGGAGGAGAACATTTTAATTCCAATGTTACAACTTTTCTCATTAATTATGGGAGTGATGGGCAATGTGTGCATTTAACAGCGCATATTCAAAATTATGGCATTTAAATGCCATCTCATCAAAACTCTTCACAGCAGTTTTAGAGGAAGTCTTCAAGGAACTGAACTGGTCAAAAAAAGGACTTAAACTGTGAATTCCTTAACCACCTTCGATTTGCCGATGACATCGTTCTCACTAGTAATAGTCCTTCTGAATTGGAGGAAATGTTACAAGAACTAGCAGAGGCTAGCCGGCGTGTAGGACTGAAACTGAACACACAGAAGACAAACGTTATGTTCAATGCATTTGCTCCAAAACAGAAGGTCATGGCAGGTAGCATTGTGATTGAAGAAGTACAGAGCTACATTTACCGGGGACAAGAAATCACCATGGATGGGTGGATGTTTTACCAGCACTCACCTACGGAGCTGAAACATGGACTTTATCAAGGAGGACAACACAAAGACTACAGACAACACAGAGAAGCATGGAAAGATGTATGCTGGGAATTACAAGAAGAGATCGAAAATGCAACAGCTGGATAAGAAGCCAAACGAAGGTGATTGACGTCATCAAACGGATCAAACGTTCTAAATGGCAATGGTCTGGTCACATTGTTAGAAGACAAGACATGAGATGGACCACAGTCATTCTGGATTGGTACCTCGAGACTTTAAACACCCAAGAGGACGACCCCATGCAAGGTGGCTGGTGTCAACTGGAAATCCAAAGCTTCAAACAGAGAAGAATGGAAGCGTTTAGAGAAGACCTTCATCCAGCAGTGGATTGCAAAGGGTTGACCGTGATGATGATGATGATTATTCAAAATTATATAATTAATAACATTTACATTTAAATCCACTTTCGCATAATAATTAAATTTTATAATTCATGTTTTTATAAAAATTGTAACCCATAGCACCTTATGGTTAACTATATCTTGATTTGACTTCACAAGTAAATATTTTTAAGAAAGCATCTTAGACTTACATGCTCTGCTTACACCAATAGTTAACTGAAATTGTATCCATATATATGTTAGGATAATGTCATTTCAGTCAGGAATTTCATTTACAATATAAAATATTACGTTTTTGTCAAAACATCGCAGTTATTCAGAATTTTTTTTCTAGGTAGCATTTCCCAAACATTTCATAAATCAGTATTTTGTTTGGGGCCATACACAAACTCTTAGAATCATCATAAATTTATCAATCAAACATGTACGATGTTTGATCTTTGAGATGATCCATGTTTACCATAATCCACGATCTCTCGTGTCCATTAAAGCGTTTCTTGAAAGTGTAGTTTGTGGATCCACTATAGAATGACCTGCAATCCAAATTAGTTTGTAAGCTTTAAATTTATCTTGATTATCAATGTGCTTCTTCATGTTGAAAGTATGCTTGCAGTCATGGAAGGACATAAAAACTCTGAAGAGATTCTGCAAAAATACGAGGGCTGGGGCAAAAGTCATGGCAACTATTTTTTTTCTTGAAGATACCAGTCTGGTTGGAAAATGTGACATATACAGACGAAAAGACAAGGTGTTAACTACATGTGTGGACAATGAATAGCACTGAAATATCGTAACACACTAATTTATTACGGTAGTATACAGGGCAATATGGCCTTCACTGTGCAAAAGAATGACAACACAGTACACATAAAGTTGACATGACAAACCTGGGCCTAAAGACCCTCAAAGTAGTCCCCTGCTACTGTCACCCCCCCCCCCCATGCTGCCAACGATGTGGGAGGCGCTGAATACCATCAGCCTCAGCATTTGCCGTACGGTATGGTAGGGCAATTATTCCCAAGGGCTTCCACTAATTCACTGTGACATTCCATCGCATTTCTCCCTCGGAGAACAGCTATGTAAGCGCGCTGCTCAACACTGGTTACTTCCATCTCGCACGACACTCACCAACTGACTGATTTCACAGCCCTCGCTGCGCTATTACCAGCTATCACAGAGCCATCTGTTGTTCTGCATACACACTATGCCTGCAGAACTTCCACACGACACATATACGTTTGTGATCCGTTCACATATCTACAAGAAAAAAAATAGTTGCCATGACTTATGCCCCAACCCTCGTATTTAACAAAAGAAGCCTATTTTAAAAATGACAAAAAAGGTAAGCAAGGTAGTGTATGATCTCAAGCAAGGAATGGCTGATTTTATAATCATGTGATTTTTTTTTTTTATGTAGTTTGTATGGATTATTGTGACTCAGAAGAAGGGCACTGGATAGTTCTGAAATGTTAATTTTCAAGATTAGTGCCGTTTCAATCACCTACTACTTTTCAATTTATTAATTCAAGCTCACTTAGAGGAACTCGCTATAATTTAGAAAATGTCTTCGATTTTATAATGAATTATCCAGAAAAAGATTTTATCAACAAAGAACTTCATGGATGTTTGTATGGAGAACTAGGAAGATGTGCATGTAATTTTGTGATCTTGAATTTTATACCAGATTATTGTGAAATCAATCCAATTCTAAGCTAAAGTTTTTTTGAAATTTTACATGTAATATAGTCTCTATAGATCGCAAGCACTAAAGATCCTCTATAGAGCAGGTTTGAAAAGTAAGTTTATGTATTTAAATTTTATTGTTCACAAATATTGTTGATATGCAAACTTGTTTTTTTCAATTTTTTTTTTTTTTTATTAAATTGTTGTTTAGGTATAAGGAGCTTGAATTCAAAACAAGAACCCTCTTCTCAGCCACTATGTGAATAGACTGCCTACTTAGAAATACTGTACCAGTAGAACATTTTCCAAATCTTGTTTCTTCCAAGCCACAGCAAATTGAGGCTATTTCCAAGACATGAATGTTTCAACACATTATAGGTAGGTGTTCTAAAAATTTTCTCTGTTACTGCATATGGGATTCATTCTTGGACATGTGGTAAATGGTATAGGTCATTTTACTTGCTATACTGGGATGCTGGTCATACTGGAAGTGTGAAGAACATTCTTAAAACAGAACTTTGCATGTGATAATCATGTTGATTAATTACTGGCTCCATTACAAGGTGATTTATACTCCCACCTCATTTCAGAAGTCAATAGAATGGTAACATGACAGACATAGCGGAAACACTCATATCACAGATAGAAAATCTCTCAAAGTTTGCATATGTAAGAGACACTGTGGCACACTTGTAGACGTATATGCTTGAGAGCAGTCATAACGAAATTCATGGCCATTGGATTGGACATGCTCTTTTCCAATGGCTTCCCCTTGCTATAGGATTTAGACAGCAAGAGAGAACACTCATGCAGTCGCTGGCATTGACTGTTGAATGTTGGGTATGTGCAACTTGAAAGAGGGTTGATGTCTGTTGTTGTCATCAAGGGTGGAACACCTATCTGTTGATGAGTGTTTCCACCAATGTCTATTATGGTTATAGATCAATCGACTTCTGAAACCCCCAGAGTTTCCACCATGTCTATTATGGTTATAGTTCAATCAACTATGCCCTATATTGGAAAGTGCATGATTACACACAAGACTGTGTATAAGCAATCATCACCATTAAGTGATGTCACAAAGCTTAGAGATGATTGCGTTTTTTTGCTCTAACAATGAAAAAATAAGTTGTGGGGTACTAGTTTATTACTGATTCCATCATCATTAATAAGATATTCTTATGGAGATCTTAGCAACTATTTTTTCCTCCAAGAAACAGGGATAGAGGAGCTCTTTTTCTATAAAGAGGTTCTTAGGCAGGGATTTACATTTCAGCTTTATTGCTGTTCTGAGAGGATTTAAATGTGTGTACAAAACAAAGACCATGATACATGGAAGTCTGCCACCTTCTGAATACCATAGCCTCCCACTCCTTGGACCTGATCTTTCTTTGGGGTCATATGAAAGGCATTGCCTACAGCCAAAGATTGGCAGACCTGGACTCTAAGAGAAAAATCATTCCTCCATTCCAAACATCACGTCTGGGATGCTAAAAAACATGTTGGAAGCAGCATCCACCAGTAGGGCTGGACTGTTAACTTTTAGGGCCCTGGGCTAACACGGTTCGGGCCCTTTGATTGAAGGGGACCCTGAGCTGCAGCCCATAAAGACGATGCCTACCACGCTATTAAATTTTTTTTTTTCATAAGTTATTACATTCATACAGCTGTCTTAAATTCCTATAATCCAGATCCCTAGTGGCAAATTGGCGAAAAAATATGAATAACAACGTGAATGATTTTCAGATCTTCGATAGTAAAATGGCAGCAACTTCAAACCGTGTTATTGGCGTGGGATTTGCTAAAATCTGTTTTTTTAATTTTTTTTTTTTTATTTACAAAATTAACAAAAATAATTACAAAATTTACAAAATCCACGAAAATTGAATGAGGAGTTTTGCTCATGAGATTTTGGTTTAAAATCTAAATTACACTTACATTGCTATATTTTAGTGTCCAAATGGACAGAATATAAAAATAGAATAAATAATCACATTCAAAAATCTCTGTATTTTAAAATACAAATGGACAGATTATAAATGTAAAAATAAAATAAATACGAATTAATAGTTTCAGTAAAAAAAAAAAAAAAAAAAAAAAAAAATCAAGTCTAAAGATGATATAAAATTCAAAAGATAATATATAAAATTTAAAGTTTAGCTCCATATATAAAATTTTGTTAAATATTATAATTTTACCAAGTACCGTATTTACTCTATTCTAAGGCACCTTCGAATGTAAGGCGCACCAAATGAGAATATTCCTCAAATCTTAGGTGCACCAAAATTAACTTTATAACTTTGATTAAATGGCATTCAAAAATCAAAATCAAAAATGCTTGTGCCCAAATTGAAGCAGACACTTCTCAGTTATGTACAGTCATTTGAAATGCGGGATCAACAAATGCATTGAAGTTGAAGGACATCATTTATAAGCACTTAATTTAATTGAAAGATGAGAGGCTAGGGGACTCGCGTAAATCAAGCACCCCAAAGAGAACAGCAAACTACTATGGCCACATCGTTGTTCCTAGGTTACACTAAAGTAGTTTGTTACAAGTAAAAATTTTCCATATTTCGAAATTTGCAAAATCAATTTATTATTTGAACACAATTTTCAAATATTTATGATAAAAAATGGTATTTTTTTATTGAAAATGTATTGCAGAATCAACTGTATTGGTTCTTATTTGGAAAAAATCTGAAAAATTAAATTTTGTCAATCACAGCACCATCTATCATGAATTGAAAATTTTTTTTAGACAAATCCTGTATAGTTTTAGACATAAAATCCAAATCCAGACAGCTAATTTTTCAGCTAATGAATTTCTCCCGTGAATTAATTCACTTTTGATTTTGGACATTTTTTTCCGAGATATTTGAAAATTCCAGGTTAATGACTCGCCCTGTATATTAAGTGTACATAGATTTTGAATAACTCAGAATGTACATATACAATCTTAATGAGCAAAAACAAGACACCGCCGCTTTTCCACAACAAGGTTTATTCACCATGAATACGTATTTTGAGTGCTATGCACTCATTTTTCAACATGACTGAGGCATACAATGCCAACAGGCTATTTATACAGGGTGTTTCATAATTGGTGTCCCGTCTTTAGGTCCAAATAACGACTCAAGGGGAACAGATTGGGGCAAAATGAATATTGATTATTTGGCTTTAATGTCCCCTAATTCAGAATAAAAACATTTCTCGTCCCTGGGGGTGAAGGGGTAAATTTTGAAAATTTTAATTTTATAGGGGTAGGGGTTAGACCCCATGTGTTATTTAGAAAGTTGTAGAGCATCATGTAAATTGTGGGCTTAGCAAAAAATACGGTGAAAAAATCTCATCCCCTGCCCTTTATCAATTGGCAGCTAATGTAGACAAAACAGAAAAACTCATTAGAAACTTATTAGAGCTTTATTACTTATTAGAAAACAGTACATTTGAAAATGAATGAGAATGATTTCCCATCAAAGTAGATGGGCCAAACTTTTGTTTTTCATTTTACAATTTCCCAATGACGTTTACAAAGACTGTAAACTGAGGAATGCTTCTCCGTATGAACACCTCTATGTCTGTTTTTCATTTCACATTTTACATTTTTTTACATTTCCCGTTTCCCATGTACAGTTTTCAAATTTCATAATGTTTTTCCTGGGGGGAAAGGCCCGGTTGAGTTTATTAGCTTTTCAGGGTAACGACTCATTCATTCTCATTAATTTTCCAAATGTAGGCCCTACTGTTTTCTAATAAGTATGGTTTTTGTCCACATCGGCTAGCCATACCCCTCACTTTACCCACTCGATAAAGGGGGCAGGGTATGAGATTTTTTCACCGGGTTTATTGCTAAACCCACATTTTACATGATGCTCTACAACTTTCTAAATAACACATGGGGTCTAACCCCTACCCCTACAAAATTAAAATTTTCGAAATTTACCCCTTCACCCCCAGTGAGTCAAATTGCAAAGGCCGAGAAAGTAAATAATAAGAAAATGCATAAAATATTAGCAGGAAGGCAGAATAATGTAGAAAATAAGAATAAAATTAACAATAAAAATCCAACATAAACATAGTTCATTATATGTGTTCCAGAAGCTTAATCCAATCTTGAAGGTTCAAAGGACCCTTATCACCATTCATGGATCTGCCCTCCTGTATTTCCTAATCTCCAAAGACTCCAAAAAATTGAGCTTATGCCAATCGCCGGTCTTGTGGAGGATCTGATAATTGTTAGGTGTTGTTCCATGTCCAGTGGAGATCGCATGCTGTGCGAAGCTGGAGGCCTGTGGGTTGTAGTTTCGGATATGTCTGAAGTGTTCTTCTATCCTTGTGGCAATCTTTCTCCTCGATTGTCCCACGTACACAGATTCACATCATCCGCACTTCAATTTGTAGACACCAGCACACTGATCATCGGGTATTTTATCCTTGACAGATCCCAGTAATTTCTTCAGGGTGTGGAAAAGCGGTGGCATCTTGTTTTTGCTGATTTCATATCCACAGGTATTCTGGTTACTTTTTATTTCTTTAATCTTAATGAAATTTTTGTGTAGTAAAATTCTTAACTAATGAGCTCACAGAAGGTGTTCAAAACACCTAGCTTCCACCTTTCTGTTGAAGTAAAGGTATATTTATTTCACCATGTAGTTAGCCATTACACAAGAGATTTATTATGAGGCTATCCAGAAAATAAATTCTGTTTGTAAATATTGCTGTTGCTATGCTTCAGTTTTGGGTGTGATGATTTGTTGTTGTCATTTTCATGATTTTCAAAGATTTGTACCATTTTTTTGCTTTGTGGTGAGTGTTTACACTGTCTCAGAAAATCAAGATACCTGCCACATGTGAAGTTGGTTCTGATTTCATTTTCTGAAAACCACGAATATATTAAACCAGCTGAAAGCCACCGTCAAAGTTGTTAGATTTATGGTGAACACCCTGGAGTGGTTTGTTGGTACAGAGATGGGTGCATATTCATTTTTAAAGAATGTTGTGAAAACGTGCACGATGAAAAACCGAGTGGCCATATTTGATGAATGATGATTTGGTGCGTGCAGTTGATGAGAAGAACAGATAATTCACTATTATATCGCTCTCGCAGCAGTTGATTTGTGGTTTGAGTCGCAGATAGCACCTTACAAGGTGATGCAGAAGGTTGATTACAATCTTTGTGAATGGTTTGGAAGAGAAAGTTTACGAAGAAAACCCCTTTCGTTTTCAGTGGCCAAGTATCCTCTTTGATTACTAAATACTGTCAGTAGTCAGTACCAGTAGTCAGTTGTGATTTTCCTGTCCATGCAGTGGAGCAGTGTGACACGTGGATACATGAATATCACGAGTTATGGTTACATCATTCAGACCTCACTGACATCACTTAAACATGTCTTCAGGTACTAACTATTGGGAAAGTGGGTTGTTCCAATAACATTTTTTGGAGGTGTTTTCATGGATCTATCTAGGGCCAATTTGGTACCGTTTAAGGGTATCTTCACAAAATTATTGTAAGTGGGAACGGTATCTTCACAAAATTTTAATTCTTGTTTATCAACGCATTACCTTCAAAAATGGGCGTTTATCAACGTAAATAATGTCAATTCAAATAATAAAAAAAGGTTTCTTAAAATTAAGCCTGGTGTTTTATATTTTTTGTTAAAAATTTTCAAAAAAATCTTGGTATTTTCACAAAATAGGGTATGGATTCTGAAATTCTAGATAGACCCCTGGTTTTACCTTCTCTGTCCAGTAATGTATTTCCTGTCAATTTTGTTTTTTAATTTCATTTTTTAATACAACCTTTTCAACTCAACAGTTTCATTTTAATTACTGGCGATTTAAATTTATAGTAAGGTTATTGCCAACAATACTCTTAGTAGTAACTCTGACACTACACGCTGAACTATATTATTGCAAAAAAAGCCATCTTTATGAAATCTTTATCTTATACATTAGAATCTCGATTATCTATTAGGCCAGGATGAAGAAGGGGTGATAGATATGAGAAGTACCGGTAGATAGCTAATAGAAACTGTTTAAATTGTGCTTATAGTAACACCATGCCCAAACTTCTCAAGGAAGTAGAGTACATTTGAACACCCATAGTCAAAAATGACTCTCCTATCAGCTAATGCACTGATTGAGAAATTCAGTTATGCAAATTATGGATGAACCATTATTTAGGCAATGTAAAGAGATTTGCAGTATGGCATTTAAAACAGTCTAACTGAAGACAGCAGCCAATGCCAACCATTCTAACGTGCAAAACTCTTCTAATGGAGAATTGACCAACATTCATCTGATATATGAGCTACTAATGTGAATTGGAGAGTTGCAGCTGAACTGTATCATGAAAGATACCGCGACAGGCTATTGATCATTCGCAAATGTGCATCGGCAACTTCATAAAACAGGATCCTTCTCTGTGAACATGGCAACACAGTGACAACATATTGAATAGAAGACAAGATAT
The DNA here is from genome assembly GCA_023313115.1 of Rhysida immarginata. Classification (NCBI taxonomy): domain Eukaryota; kingdom Metazoa; phylum Arthropoda; class Chilopoda; order Scolopendromorpha; family Scolopendridae; genus Rhysida; species Rhysida immarginata. The sequence goes on from JAHWFO010004153.1 coordinate 1,719,903, forward strand.
CACTCTACTCCTTAGGTACATGCTGCAATCATGAAAACTTAAATTACCCTTTCTGTCGGCAGACGGTCCATGCAATGAAGATTGCTGGGTATCCTCTTCAGGAAGCAATTGCAGAGAGTTAAGCTGATCCCATATTCCCAAAATACGTTCTGTTCCCTGACGAAACCCTGCTTATACAAGAAGGCATCTGTAATTCACACAATTCACATGTTTGGGCATCTGACAACCCACAATGTGTGCATGTATCATTTGTTCGTGCACCTCGAGAGCTACAGCGTTGACGTCTGGGCTAGAATTGCGCATAAAGAACTGATTGACCCGTATTTAATGCCTTCTCGCCTATGACCTCAAAGTTTTTTTGTTTTTTTTTTTTAATCTAAAGGATTTAGATCAGGGGACCTCAGACGTCAAGTAATGGGGATCACTATGACCAATCTGCATGCATAGCCATTCAGTTACTCGTTTTCCATAGTGGGCTAACTGGCATGATTACCGTATTTTCCTTGAGGAAATATGGCCAGAGCTTTTGGAGGATATATCATTGATGATTTGCCCAGATAGGCACCCTATCATTTCATTGACGAGGTATGTGATTATCTCGATGTCAGAATTTCAAAAAACGAAAGGATCACTCATGTAGGTAACATTAACTCACCACCGAAGTCATCTGACCTCTCATGGATGGACTTCTTTCTGTGCAGCCATTTGAAGGGTGTGTGTATGAAACTCCAGTCGAATCACAAGATGATCTTATGAGATGCATGACAACTGCTGAAGCAGAAGTTTGAGAGATGCCTGAATTTTTATATATATTTGGATGTGTGAATTAGGTGGTATGAGACTTACATGAACATATAAATAAAAATTATGAAATGGATACCATGTCCCTTCACTTGTAGTAGTCAACATCCCTTTATATTCAATGTGTCATATCTGGCTGCGGATTCATTTTCAATTACAGGTTTATTGACAAAAAGTGTTTATCTTCATGCTCTCTACCTTCCCGAGAAATTTGGGCATGGAATTTTGGCCCAAAAATTCTGGTGTACTGCATAGATATTATATTTTAAAATATTTAGTAATTATCTTTTAAAAAATAAAAATGTAACACAGGGTTCTGGTTGAGCAAAGAGGTAGCGATTTACATTATCTTCACAGGCCATTTTTTGTGAATGGCCCCTTATGATCATCCTGCTATATGTTCTCTGATATCCATTTCCCAAATGATCATACATTCTTGAGATGTATATTTAATGTTAAAAATTTGACTTAAAGTTTTGTGCGATATTGTTCTGTGAATATATATAAATTATGATATTGTAATTGTAATATTATATTATAGGGTTGTTTTTTTGTTGTTTTTTTGTTCTTGAGATCAAATTCTAAATCAGTATTTTTCAAAACTGTTGGTTATAGAAAACCACCTTCTATGATATTTATTTATTTATTTATTTATTTATTTATTTATTGCAAGCAACAGGCTAGAAATGCCCAATGACAGCTTATAGGAAAACAAAAATAAGAACAAACAATTGAAAACATCAAAAATCAAATATAAGAACAAAATTAGAAACATCAAAACAAAAAATTTTACAATAAGCATCAGTAATATCAAAAAGAGTTTACATGTTCATAAATTATAACTTTAAATTCATTATAATTTAAAAAGTTAATATCAATTAAATTTGAGAATATATTGCCTAATTTACATAATCGATTGAAAGGGAGATTGCTTGTAATACATTTCTTAGTCAGTGGTAAATAAAATATATCAGTGTTTCTTGAGTTTAGTTTGGGAATGCGTAGTTTTATGAACTCGAGAAATCTAACAGAATAGGTTATATGATTATATAATTTGAATAAGCAGCAGGCGTCGAGATAAATACGCCTGTTAAGTAGCGTTTCACAACGAAAGTGATCTCTGAGGTAAGAGTTTGTAGCATATAAATTTTCATTAAAAAATTTATGATTTGATAAGTGAAGAAGGGAGCGTAGAAAATCAGTTTGAACTTTCTCAAGCCGCCGCTGTAACGTAACATTGTACGGAGACCAGATGGTCGAAGCATACTCTAAGCCGGGTCTTACGAGGGAGTTGAATAAGAAAATAGAAAATTCTGTGCTATTGAAACGTGTGGAGTTGCGAACAGTTAAATAAGAGATTCTATAGGCTTTAGAGATAATGTGGTTATGTGAGCAAGTGTTCCATATTAAATTTTAATTAACAGTGAAAGCCTTTTTTTAAAGTTTTATGTATCTGTAGCATGAAACACTTTATTTTAGTATTTCTTTTAAATTAAATTTACAGTGAAACTGGTCTGAGATAAATTCTAAGATCTCACATTCCTGAATAAGCACTCTCTTGTTAAATAACTAGTCTTAAACGACTGGGAAGAGAAAGTCATGAGCAATGCGAATTCATTAAAGGAATCAATACAATTTGAACCTATCTAAAAGCAGATAGAAATTTCTAGTTGGCTGATTTAATAATGTTTGTTCATTCCGGGAGGGTGGTCCAGAAAGTAAATTGCACCAAGTGTTGTATTCATTTGGAATGTTCCAACAGGGAACATCTTAAGCGACTTTTCTATGTAGTTTTCAGCATTGTTGAAAGACTTCCCATAGTTATATACCTGGTGTTGTATTCCCATAAAAAGGTGCTGCCTATGATGCAAACGACATATCAAGTGCTTATTTGACCTAGTCTACTTTGTGGAGTGGAGATAATTCTACCAATGGGAAAGAGAAAACTAAAACCCAAGATTCAATAAATCAAATAAAACAGACTCTGGCGTAGGCCACTTGTTAACATTTAATAATCTTACCAAAAGATTATGAGAATTCGAGGTTTTTATTATTTTTGCTTTCTGTTTCTTTTCAGTTCCTATAGTTACAATCTGCCATTTTAGTGGAAAATTTTTCCTGAACCTCTGCATTTTCACTGTATCTATTTGTTTATTATCACTTAAAAAGTTTCTAAAAATGTTTTCAAAGCTAATGAAATCTTCCCATTGAAATACATGACACTTCCCATAGACATGTTTAGGAGGAGGGAGTTTTAGCTATTGTGTTATATCTTTGGAACTGGCTGACCAAACATATTGGAAAGCATGATGCGCATACTTTAAGATATCCAATCAAAATGATACGTAGTAAAACAAAAATACTGGCAAGTAAAATTTGAGTGCCTAAACCTTTCCGCCACTCTTTCTTAGCCAGAAATGCTGTTCTATGTGATGAAAATTCTGCCTTATAAGCAATCATCTCTCTTGCCATTTAGGCTTTTTTCTAATCAATATAGATGTACCGGTAATCATTCTTTCACAGAAATGATATTTCCATATAAATTATTGAATGTATTTTAAATTCGATGAAAGTAAATTTCACCACTCTCAGATGTAAAAACTCACAATGACTTCTTGTAGATCTAAACGTTGGACTTTTTCTAGAGGGATTCTGCACAGAGATTGATCTTCGATGACCAAGATTACTTACTCATTACTTAGAGGTATTCCATCTGTACATTACTGATTTATATGGAAATTATAATTTCATTAGTTTAGAATAATTCTATTTTTCCATTTTCAACTTAAGTAATCATTCATAAATTTGGCCTGTCTATGATAATAGATACAATAATGATACAAATAGATTAGGGGGTCTGTTGATGTTCTCATCAAAATTAGGAACCCTATAGTGCAGGGGTTACTAAAGATAAACTTCCTTTTATCAGAATTTTGGATGATACAGAGAAAACTTGATGATTGTTTTTTTATTGAAAATAGTAAATCATATTGAAATTGTTGAATTAAGATATCTACATAAATGATTGTTATTTTTGACAGATTTACCAGAACAGAAATGGCTGAAGCCAAGACATGAAGAATGTGAATATCAACTGGGACTTCTAACAAATAAGAATCAAGGTCTTCAAAGATAAACACATTCAAGTATCCATTCACAAAATCACTGCAGGAAAAGTTCACTATACTCCTCCATTAACAGCAGCAGCCATTCTCAAATGGCCTATTGCCATGTCTCTAAATGTTCTTGGGTATGACTTTATGTATCAGAAAAGATAGAATTCTGTAATAATTTTTAGATGTTTAGTTCTTTTCTCTATTATATCAAATGATTATTTAAAATTAATAAAAGAAAATATAATTGGGGTTTTTGGGGGGTGGGGGTTGCTGTTTCTTTAAGGGCATTTCTTTAGAGTATACACAGTACCTAATTAGAGATTCTTAAACTGCAACAACACAAAGATTTTTCAATGTTTAAAATTGTTTCTTTGCATTATGTGAATATACTTGTATAATCAAAAAAGATAATCTATAATCGTTAAAGAATAACCAAAATATGTATTTGGAATTAACTAAAGAGGAATTAACTAAATTAAATTTATTATGAACCCCAGATCGACTGTTGATTTTACTTGGCATTTTCTATCATTTTCTTTTTTCATTTCAGATAACGTTTCATCTTGAAGACAATTAGGCGAGACAAATCTATGTGCTTTGAGATCTACAAATTGAAAGTTCTCTTCTTTCCCAGTAAGAACATCACATACCAACAGTTGCATTTTTTTGTGCAGAGTGCTTTAAGCTACTCTAGCCTCTTGTATGTTTTATGTACATCATATTTATGCCCATTAAATGCTTTTTGTGTTAACTTTATTCCTTTGTTGGTTGTTCTTGCTTGAAAGCAATGGGATAAAAATATTCTAAGTCCAGAAATGCCCTTTGACCTTTAGCAGGGCTGTGGAAAAAAATATTCTAAGATGGCCTTTGACCTCTAGCAGGGTTGTGAAAAAATATTCTAAGTCCAAAAATAACCCTTGAACTATGAACTTTGACCCCTGGAAAATAACCTATCTCGAAAAGCACACTACTTGACTTTTTCAAAGCAATCGTCTCTGCTTATTGTCTTAGAAAAACTAAGTTTTTAAATTAATTTTGCCAAGTAAATCACTTTCGTTTGGGGGCAAACTTTAACTTTCGCCCATCTCTCTCAGTAATTTTACTGGGGGAGATCACTCCGCGACTCGCCAAAATCTTCCAGTTTACGGTAGGCTCTGAAAAATCGATTTTGGACTTAAGGCAGTTTTTTAAGAGGTTTTTGGCCCATTTTTAGTGTTTTTTTTGCAAAAAAATGTCAAAAATTTGATAAAAATGAGTTAAAATTGTATATTTTTTTTAAATTATAAGAAATTTTTTCAGAAAAAATAAAGATAAATAATACAAATGAAAGTATTGAGTTAATTATTTTTATTTTATTAACAAACAAGAAAAAAAGTTCTAAAAAAAATACAAAAAAGAAAAATAAAGTCCCAACTTGATGTGCTACAAGAAGCACACTAAGTTGGGACTTCTAACAATCAATGAATACAAATAAATCAGAAAAATTCACAATCAAAAATACAAAGTGAAAAGAACTGGGAATTGTCTCACAAAAGATCTCATTAACAATCAAATATTCACAATCGGATGTGGAAAGTATAACAAATGGAAATTCTTACAAAACATCCTCCACAAATGTACAGAAGTAGTCCGTTCACAAAGCCTTTGAAGGAAAAGTTCTTGAAAATCACTAAAGTTCACTATACTCGTTCATTAACAGCAACAGGCACAATCGAAGTCTCTTCCGTTGAAATCAGTCTTGCCGATCAGCTTCACTGTCCACAACACATGAATCCTTATCAAAACTGGAAATCCTATGAAAGCAGGGCAATGGAGTCCCTTAATCTGCATCAATTCAATTATAAACCCATGGAGACAATAAGCAATTCTCTGGCTTGAGCAATTCACTAGTATCCGACGCTTTAACATGCCACAACCAATAAGCAATACGCAATATATGGGGGAAAATACTCCATCTGAAAAGAAAAAGAAAACACTGACAATAAAAGTGAATCAAAAGTGTCGGAAAAATTTAATTTACCTACTCCATGCAAGCAGATAGTAACCTCGCATGTTGTCCAAGGAATAGCAGCAATAAAAATGTCAAGACGAATGAAAATTCCATTAAACAGCACGTAAAAGTGTATAATGGCGACAATAATGCAATAAGGAAAACGTTATAACGATGGTTGATACTCGAGGGAAAACTTCCACCTGAAAAGAAAAATAAACATTGACAATAAAAGTGAATTAAAAAAAAAAAAAAAAGTGTCGGAAAAATATAATTGCAACTAACCTAGTCCATGCGGGCGAATAGTAACATCACGTTAAATTTAATAAAGCAATCATTAAATCCAAATAATGTTCGAAAACTAATGAAATTCTGTAGTGGCAATGCACTAGAAAAAAATGCCGTTGCGAATAATTCTCAATAAGCAATTCTAAACAAACGCCTGAAAAAAAATTCAAAAAAGAAAAGACGCATGGCAATTCAAGTGAAAAGGACACCAACGTGTTACTAACGGCCAAATGAAAGTATAAAAAACAATACGTAATTCTTACTAGTTAAAATAATATGCAATTATAAAAACGTTCAATTCTCAGTAAAAGTAGTAGCAAAAAAATTATTCAAGCTAAAATAAAACGCACAAAAATATAAATGCAACTTACCTAATGCATGCAGTCGGATAGTAACATCGCCATTAAATTCAATAAACAATCATTAAATCCTAACATTCTCCGAAAATATGTAATAGTAGCAATAATGTCAAAGACGAACAAAAATTTCCTTAAACATGTGCATAATGGCAACGATATGCGATAAGAAAAATACTACTGCGAATAATTCATAATAACCTGAAAAAAAAAAAAAAAAAAAAAAAAAAAAAAAAATAGACGCATGACAATTCGAGTGAAAAGAGCACCAGCACTAACGGTGAAATGAAATTATTAAAAGCACAATTAAATAATTCTTACCAATTAAACCAATAAGCAATTATAAAAACGTTTAATTCTTAGTAGAAGTAGCAGCAAACAAATTATTCAAGCTAAAATAAAACGCACAAATTAAGAGCATTAAGAAAAATAATGTCGGAAAAACTTACTGCGCAATTCTTAATCCTCAAGAGATAATTCTTTTATCGTCGACGTCCAATAAGCAATTCCAACGTTCAAAATCCATTCTTTCTTTATCGTTTTTCAAAAAAAGCAGATATTAAGCGTTTAAAAAAAAATCCTTCAAAACTCCACGTTGTTCATCGTGCGTGCAGCTGGAGCCACGCACATGGACAGGAAACAGCTGATTGAAGATCACGTGGGAGCACGAATAGTGTTGGTCGTCACTGATTGGCTGCACTCGGGGGCGGGGCCGTTACTACATTTCGAGAAAAATATAGAAAATCAAAACATGAAAGTATCAAATCACTTTAAGAAATAAAATCTGGAGTTTATATTAATAAAACCGAATTTGCCTAATTGTTAAAATCCTTTTCTAGATTATGCCCAACCAAAGCGAACTTCTGTCGCCTAGGCAACGAGGGATTCCAATGATCAAAGATGGAGGCAAATCATGTTGATGGTTTCGTTTTATTGCAGAAAAGAGAAATCAAGAGAATTTATCAAATAAAAAAGGTAAATATAGAAAACAAAGGTATAAAAAAATTATCAGAATCTAACATAGAAATACAACAAAGTTAACTAACGCGATGAATTCTCAATATTTTATGGAAAAGCGAATAAGACTTAAAAGAAATATTTACACTTTCGAGAAAGACTCGAATCAAATGGGACCAAAAATGCTAAAACGTCCATGTCCAATGCCACCCCCCCCTTTTTTTTTAAACTAAGCTTTAAACAAATAAAGAAAACACCACGAAAGCTTAAACAACAAATTTTTCAAAACCCTTTTTACTTAATTTTTCAAAAATTATTATACAAAATTAAAATTTATTTAAAAAACCAATTAAAGAATAAATCAAACCAAGAAACTACTAGGCCTACATGTATCCGCCACTTGTTGTAATGCAATTTAGATGGCCTAAATCATTCCAAACCGAAGCCGATCGCAATTGAGCAAATTACGTGATGCCATAGCAATTTTGATTACGCCTGGTTTAAGCGATGCTTCCTTAAAATACATAAAATCAACAATGCTAAGCACGTATCATGTGACCCCTTCTGGTTGACTTTGATCGAACTTTTTTAAAAGTTCACATCACGATTGGGTTTTCATAGTTTAGTCACAGCCTATTTTACATTCCATATTGATTCATTATTTATTTAATTTTTTTCTATATAACATGAGATCCTATGGTCAAAAAAAATTATTAAAATTTGCGTGTGCTCATAATAAAAAGCTAATGAGCAAAGTAAAAATTAAATCTAAAAAATTAGCTAAACAATTCAAAAAAATCAAAAAAATTAAAATTGAATATAATGTGGTTAAATTCTACTGAAACCATATCACAGAAATATATATTAAAAAAATAATTTTAATTTACAGGCAAGATACTATTCCTAATATTAAAAAAAAAAAAAAATGTCCAAAATCAAAAGTGATTTATTTCGCGGGAGAAATTCATTAGTTAAAATATTACCCCCCTCCCCTTGTGAGGGGGGCTGGGGAAGGGGGTAACTTTGAAATCTTAAATAGGGACCCCTATTTTTAATGGTATATTTAGATTGTACACAATATTCAAGAAATGTTTTATTCTTGGGGTTTTTTCAATTGATCCAACCATTTAGGAGATGGAGGCCCTGAAAGTGTGGAACTTTTCAAGTTTTGAACCCAATTTTATCGATGAAGACAAAGAGATAGAGAGTGGGACTGCAGAAATTCCTATTCTATTTTTTGATGGTCTTTAAGAATCCGAAGTCAGAATTTCAAAAATTCAAAATTTTTAGTGCACAAGTAAACTTTTAGGGGCAGCAGTTCTATGGAGTCCATGCGTGTGTGTTGAAAAATATTGGATTTTTGAAATTCTGACTTTGGATTCTTAAAGACCGTCAAAAAGTAGAATAGGAATGTCTGTATGACCCACTATCTATCTCTTTGTCTTCATCAAGAAAATTGGGTTAAAAACTTTAAAAAGTTCCCCACTTTCAGGGCCTCTATCTCCTAAGTGATTGGATCAATTGTAAAAACACCAAGAATAAAACATTTCTCGAATATTGTGTACAATCTGAATATACCATTAAAAATAGGGGTCCCTCACAAGAGGGGGAGAGTAATTTTTTAACTAATGAATTTCCCCCGTGAAATAATTCACTTTTGATTTTGGACATTTTTTCGTACACTGCTTAGTTTCCGAGATATTCAGTTGTCTCAAGATAAATGCCTCACCCTGTATAAAGGCTGGAATAAACGAACCTTCTAACAAAGAGAAATAACCCCTAGGGCGTATTATTTCTTAAAATAGGGCCTCTCTTTGAGCACTTGTTATACTAAATTCTTTGCTTTTAAACAGACTATCTCCTACCAAATAACAGGCATAGTTACAGTAATAAATAATTTAACAAAAAACTTGCCATACTTAAAGTGTGAGGTCAGGCTACGAATCACACCCAATTTAAAGTGGGTTTTTTTTGTTTTTTTTACATAATCTATCAACTTGTTCACCAAAAATTAAGTTATGGTCGAGGAAAACACCAAATCTCAAATAACTTTAAGTCTTTCAGATTGATAGTATAGAAAATAGCTCACCACTTAAAAAAAATTAAGTAAAAAAATTGCCTTCAAAATTCAAAAACATTAAAATTGAATATAATGCAGTTAAATTCTACTAAAACCATATCAAAGAAATAAAAAAAAAAAACAAAAAAACAAGATAGATACTATTCCTAACATTAAAAAAAAAAAAAAAAATTAAAAACAAGAAGAAAAAAAAATCAATAAGCCATGGTTTTGCAAATGACTCAGAAAAATATTTATGAACAAAACTCATACTTTGATGTTTGAGTAAATTTATAATTTCTTTCTTATATTTTTCATTATTGAATACATCATCTCTCATCGGGCATTAGTTTAGCTTCATGTACAATTCCAACATTGTGAAATAATTGTTATTTCAAACTTCTATGCATTAAGTGGGCACCAGGCTTAAAATTCCCAATATATTATGGAGTACCTCAAGGATCAAACATACCGGTAGATTCTTTATTATTTCTTTGTTATTTCCAGATGATTTTAAAATTTTTAGTTCTATTAAATCTACCTCAGATTGTGTTAGCTTTCAAAATGATTTGACATGCCTTGAATAAATGGAGTAAGGAAAATAATCTCCCATTGAATACAGGACCTGTATATTTAAATGGGAAGTAAAAACTTTTTCTAGGCTAAGAGAAACATAGTCTTTAATTACAGGATTGATGGAACAATATTACATGTAGTGTACATTAACAAAAAACCGAGCTTGATGTTACTTTCAATAAAGATTTACATTTTGCAAATCATATTAATAACGTTGTCAATATAGCTCATAGAAATCTTGGATTTGTAACTCGTATTTAATAATTTAAGAGTGTTACTTATTTTTTTATAACGCATTTATGAGATCTAAGCTTGACATGCATCTATTATATGGAGTTTGAAAAATGTTTTAAAATTCCTAAGATATTTATTTCATAGAATTTTTTCGATATTTCTCTTCATTTGCTTCTTATGAATCATTACTTCATTTATTTCAAATCCATAGTCTTTCACATAGAAGGAACTGTCAGTTGGTCGGCTTTTTATATAAAATATTACATAATGATATTGATGATCCAATATAAGAGAAAAAATAAGTTTCTATGTTCCCAATATTTCTCCAAATAGTTTTGCGATTTATTTTTTATTCCATGGGTTAATATTGACTCACATAAAAATTCACCAATACTTAGAATGTTGTCTTTATATGTACAATAAAATACACTCTCTACCGATTGATATTTTTAGTAAGAGTCAAAATCAATTTGTTGCTTCCTGTAATAACTTCTTACCTCGTGTGTGTTAATTGGTTTCTTAATAGGTTTCTTTTTTTTATATAAAATAATTTATCTTTATCATTCATTTTTTATTTTTGTTATTTCATTTATGTAATTACTCTTGTTTTTTTGATTTTCACATTGAGTGAATTGTAAGTTTTGAATTGTGTGAAATATTTGTAAAAACTTTTGAATTGTGATTTGTAATTTTTTAGTGAACATAGTACTTGTGGAAACCTGTTATGTTCACAATAAATAAATAAATAAATAAATAAATAAATGAAATCTGAATTAAATACAAAAATCTCTGCTGACACTACTTTTAAGCATATTTTGACATAAAGCAGGGTAGATAAAAGATTTTGCATACAACATTGTCTTGAAAAATTCAACACTGATTGGGTAAAAGAAGGGTTGCGTTTTAGTTCAGGAGGCAGAATAGGGAGTTGGCAACTGCAAGCTTATCTGCTAGAGTTTGCAAAATACATATTGGCCAAATTGATCTTTTACAAAGGTTGGAACAGTGCAGTAAGGTCATAATGGATCACTTCACTTTAATAGTTGGTGCAGTGAAATGATACTAACATAATATACCAAAACCCTCTCATTGTAATTATTTCATGCTAATGGACAGATCAGTTTGTTTTAGCAAAAACTGTGCTATCTCTTTCCACAGAAAATGTTTCTTGCAGAAAATAGGCAAACACTTTATTAATTAATTAGTAATTTCAATATCTATTTTTTTTTAACATTTACCACGATTGTTATACAGATATGACACAGTAGAATTTATACATTATGATTTTATTATTATTTTTTTTTTTCAGTGAATTCATACAATAGAGAGAAGCAATAAGACTTAAAAACCATAAGAGGAAGCATATAAAAGGTTTGTACACTAAATTTTTACTTATCAAAAGCTAATAAAAATGCTGTTAAGCAAAATCTTTCTATTTTTTACATTACTTCACAAATCCACATGAAAAATTAGTAAAATTAAGTCCAAACTCAAAATAATTGAATGAGCAAGAGATATTGTATGGAAATTTGGCGAAATTATCTAGGAGGTTTCTTCATTTTTCCTCAGTTCACGACTCTTTATGGAGATGTTGGCTTAGGCCAATGGTTCTCAACCAGGCGGGGAAATTTAGGGGGTTTGGAGGAGAATTGAGACCACTATTCAGCTAAATACGATGTTCCCTAGGTTATGTAAATCTTGGGAAGGGGGGAATTGAGCAAAAAAGATTCAGAAACCTTTTAAATCAAGTCGTTTTAGGTCAACAGAACAAATGGCCACTCAAGTTGTCATTAATTAAATTAATTAATTATAACTTAAACAAGCTGAAGGTTTGTTCCCTACCAGGCAAAAAGTCTGATTTGTTGATATTTCTATCATTCCATTGAGAATAGCTAGCATATTCAGTTCTTTTATTCATTCTTTTATTAATATGGAACTTTTATAAGAATATAATACCGGTAGGTGAACTTATGCATTAAGTTGTTTTTTTTCAATTGATACTGCAATGAATATCTTTTCTAAATATTAAAAATCAAATACTATTGTTAATTGTAAAAATTAAAACAATAATTCAATTCCTTCCTTAAGTTGAAAGTAAGAAAATAAAAAGTTTCCAAAAGATTTTAACTAAAGATTATGAGAGTGTGATCATTCTGTTTACAATGTTGTTGTTTAACTGATGCTTTCAGTACACTTAAGAAATCACTGATGGCATATGTGAATTGGAAAAGACATGTTAGTTGTAAGTTATTGACAGAATAGATATAGAAGCAGTTCAAAAATCCAGACTTCCTTTAAAGGATGGGTTAAAGATTGCATTTTCTCTTGGAAACAGGAGTAAAATTCCTTAGCAATCACGGTAGATGATTGGTGAGAAGCAAGCAATTAATGTTTCTGACTTTTCAATATAAAGATAAGTTTAATTCTTATTTTAATTTCCACAATACATGAATATTAAATCTCTTTCTAAACTTTTTTGTACAGGAGTAATTTTGTTTTCAAAAGTGAACATGAGATTAATCAAATTAGCAAATGCCAACTTGAGTTTTTTTTGTTGTTGTTATTTTTATAATATTTCTTGTTTTCACTTATTTATATTTAACATTTTAACATTATTTTTTTTTTCCTCCAGTATAAGACGTTATACGAGCTTACTAAATAATTGCTGCTTCTTTGTATCTTTTTTTTGAAAAATTAGAATTTCTTTGTTATAGGTCATTCATTGTTAAGTGGACCGGTTTTCAATTTGAGTCCTACTCGACAACCTCCAATCTTATTCAAATTTTATATAGTATCTGGTCGATTTAAAAACTGTTTTTTGCAAATTCTCAGCTTCACAAATCAAGTAGTTAAGAGGTGACCATGGGTCTAAAGGGCCCAAAAATGTCAGCCATGCTCTGCAGAAGAAACTATACTAAGTTTCTTTTCTCTATACAACCTTTTGTGCCAATTTTAAAAATATCAATGTTATTTCTAAATAACTCGCTTATTTTTTCCTACCACTTTGAGAAAGGATTTACATCTGTTCCCGTATAAGATCCATGTTTATCAGGAGTTAACAGACACTGGAAGACAGAAGCGACAACAATTTGCAATGGAGTTTGGTGCAGAAATGGAAGCCAATCAGGACATTGTGGACAACCTGTGGGTGTCAGATGAGGCCTTCTTCCATCTGTCAGGTGACGTTAATAAACACAACGTTCGTTTTTGGGGTTCCCAGCACCCTCATGAGATCCATAACTCACCACTTCATCCATGAAAGGTTATGGCTTGTGCGCGATTTCCAAAAGAGGTATCATTGGTCTGTTCTTTTTTGAGGGCACCGTAACGTCACAGGCTTACCTTAACATGTTGGAAACTTTCTTCATCCCCGAGCTGCGAAGGAGGCGTATACCGCTTCGACATCAATGGTTTCAACAGGATGGGGCTAGGCCTCACACCACTAATGAAGTACTAGACTTTCTCAATCAGAAATTCGGAAATCGTGTTATTTCAAACAAGTGTCCAGATCGATTCGGGGGTGGCTTTCTTTGGGCCCCCTACGAGTCCTGACCTAAACCCATGTGATTTTTATCTCTGGGGGTTCCTTAAAGACAGTGTGTTCACTACAGCACCAAGAACCCTAGACCAGCTGCGACAAAGCATCATCGACTGCTGCACCCTTGTGGATGCAGAAATCCTGGATAGAGTTATGAACAACTTCACTATTTGGCTACGAGCAGTTCAAAACGTTCTTGGTGGCCACATTGAGCATATCATAAAGACTTTTCCACTGGAATAAAAACTCCGAACTGCCTAAAATATCATACTGAAATGCTAAGTTTGTAAACATTAATGGGTCAATAAATCATAGTACTGAAATGGTCAGAAATTGACTGAATCAAGGTATAAATTTCTAATCTGCATTCTTAAATTTAATATTCATTTTACATCTGATGAAGTATGGATATTCTTTATATATTTATCTGCCATTTCTTCTTTGGAGCATCTTTGTTTGTTTAAAGTGTTAATATTAAGTATTAATAAATTTTTAAATTCCTACCTTCTTGCTTAAGGTTGCTGCTGCAAGTTTTCCTTCTTCTTTGAGATCAAACAAATTTCAAAACTTGAAGGGCTTTTTTGTGCAGATTATATTGGGATGCTTTTTTATTGCCAAGCTTCTTTCTTCTTTAAATTATAAGGGAGCCTATATTGTGATAAACATTAAAGAAAGACACATTAGAAATTATGGAAATGTGAAATGTGGAGATGGTCATATAGCAAAAAAAAGCCCCTTTTTTATCGTTTCTAGATAAAAGTTATCATTAAAAATATCTTAAAAATTTTATTTTAACAATTGATATTGATTTTAATTGTCTAACTTTTTAGCTTTAAAATGTCATAATATAAAAACCATCTCTTAATGCAAAGTAATTTTTATGTTTGAATTTTTTTTTTTTTTTTTATTATTGAAGGGAGTTGCTGGTTTTTGGAAAATGAAACCAGAGTGTAGTTTCATCTGGTCATCTTGCACTTCATACAAAGTATAAGAACCTCTTGCATGAACTTTGAAGGATGCTGAAGAAAGGTAATCATTCTCAGATCAACTTTTGCATATATTTAAGATATACCTTTAAATAATTTGGGGCATTCTCGTTACCAAATGGGGAAGCCCAGCTTCTAAAATTTATCCGATCAGGGCTTTTCTAGTGTCATTGCAAAAACTAGCAGCATAAAGCTTCATTTACTTTTAAAGCAGATCTGATGTAATATTTTCAGCAGACCCAACAAAAATAAACCATCTTTTCTTGAATAAGGAGAAAACTAAAATAGAATGAAAGCCGATTATCTGTGGCATGGCAAAAATCAGCTCCCTGCTCATTAAGAATACTTATTTTCAAAATGTTAGAAATTTCCACTGCCAAATTTTTGCCTTATGATATGCCAAATCCTTACATTCTTGTCAATTATACAATTTAACAAATTTTTTACTAGGTAGTGAGTGTTTTTTTCTTATTGTTTAAGTATAGAAAATGCTTTTATTCCCCCAGACTGCATTTGTGATAAGAAATAGATATCTTGGTATCTGTTATCATGTGTTTATTAGGAAAAGCTATTACAGATACCAAATATCAAGAAATGGCATATTTCTTTACAGTGGATGTTCTAAATGTTCACCCTAAGCTTCCAAAGCAGATAATGATCTTCTTTGCTCTTTATTATGTTGGATGCCACTTTGCATACCTCTCTTGTAATGACCTTCTAGAGCACATAAATTCTATTGATCAGGAGCATTGTAATGCACTCCACCTGCATGTCAAACAATTTAGCCCTTTACAACAGACAAATGTATTCTTCTAAGACAAAGAATTCCAGGTTATTAGTTATTAGACCCAGATCATATAAATACTAATAAATCTTATTTAAAATTGACTTTATTTTAAATGCATAGAATTCTCCAAAGATGCTCATTAGATAGAAGAAAGCAGGATGGAATGCCTTTCTTTCTGTGGTTTTCAGGGTGTTCTAAAAATCACTAGACCGAAAACTAAGTGGAGCTGGTTAAGATTCTGCTAAAGGACTAGGACAGAATGGTTCTTAAGTTATTTACAGTATTGTTTAAGTCTTTAAATCCAACGTTACCCCATAGATAGGCTTTTCGTCATAGTTTTCTTTATTGGCATTAGGAAAATTTCAAAACATGCCTTTCCTGATTACAAGATTCAAGTTTGAGGTGAATACTAGCCTCTTTTAGGCAAAAGCAATTGGTGAATGATATTAATCTCCAGGAAGAAAAATTGTTACGTAGTGTCCTCAACAATGCCTGCTCAATGTAAACAAAGATGGTATGTCCAGTTTAAATGTCCAGTCTTGCTCGTTGTGCATTTTCCAATTTTTATTGTAACAGTCCTACAATTGGCACACATCTTTTCTTGCATTGGACAGGTATAGTTGATAATAGCACACATCATAGAAATTTAAATTTAGTTGAGGATTTATAAAGATAAAATTATTTATCTTTTGTTACATTGATTTTGCATGGCATTGATCTTGGATTAGTTAATTGTTATCTGTAGATGATTGATCTTGTGTTATTGGTAATAAAGAGAAACATAGAAGGTTTAGCAAGTGTTTTATAAAATCCTTTGTCTTGGAGGTAAAACTTTGAAATGGGCATTAATCGATGATAGACACATTCAATGTTATTTTGTGCTTCATGACTGACCTTAAATACAATTTAAAGAGCTTAAATTTCTATAATTATTTTTTTGTATGAAATTGTTAATACATATATATATTCCTTTATTAGTTAATGTCAGTGTATTTAAATATTTTTTTTTATTTGCTCCTCCTTAGGTTTCTGTATCTCCAAAGAAAACCTCAACGAGTCGCATTTTGTACTTAAACATTATCGAAGGATTAATCGACGAATGTTTAGAGAAAATAAGAGAAGAATGTAGCAAGCTTTCTTAATAATTTGACAATTGTTTTTTTTTTGTGCATGAAAATTTATTTCGAAATAAATAAGTAAATAAAGAAATTTGATTTAATCGATGTTACCTCTTTTGTTGTTTTTTTTTTAAGGTGAGTGATGGTCAGTTATTTGTTAAATAACAATAATCAGGCTTTCTTACGTTTATTGACGATCGGAAATCATGTTCGTACATTAAAACAAATAATTTTACTTGAAATATAAAGTAGTCATTCCGTAGACCATAGGCATTGGACTCCGGAGCGATTGGCTTCCGTGTTGCTTCTAATTGTACCTCAAAATTAATGCTGCCCTCTAGCGAGACTTAAGGTAAATTGGCTCGGGAAAGCGAAACCTAGGGCGAAGTGTAAGGGGGTTCGAGGGTATTCCCCCTTTTTCCCATAGTAAATGTATAGTGTATTTATATAAGGGGCAGCAGTCTGGGAACGAGGGTATAGTGATCTGGGTTCGAGGGTATATACGTCTGGTATCGAGGGTATTTTTATACCATGAATGTGTATGTTGACATAGTATTTTATCCATGGTACGTTGTCGCTTCGAATTTACAATATTTATAGTATGTGTTATGTGAAGGCAGCTCTCCTTTTTTTTCGATGGCCAATCTGATTTCTTAAAATACCTCTCCCCAAGTAGTTATGCTTTGTCTCCCCAAGTTCATTTTTTACTTCATAGGATAAAAAAAGAAAAAAAGTTCACTTTTATTATAAAGGACCAAACCAACATGTGTATACTGAGAACCTTCTTTATTAACTTAATAAAGTTTTGCTCATTTTCTCATCAATAATAAAAGATTACAAAAATATTGAGTCCGACGGGATGTATGTTTGAACGGACCGCACTCGTCCTGGGCCGTCTGAACCTTATGGCATGAATAGCAGAAAAATAAATAATGCAGCTCGAAATCTCTTTAACATTCAGGACGTTGGGCTTTAGTGAGATTTTTTAATTGAAGCCTATTCGTTTTGAACGGAGACTTCATGAGCAGGACAGCCGAACAATCTGTCATGATGCGACAGTCATCCAGTCACGGAGAAAATATATTGACAGGTGGTCCCCCTCAGAACTGCTCTCTTCGCCCTTGTGCTCTAGCCATTGGTCGAGATATGGAAACGGAGTTCAATCTTTGGCACTTGGACGATTGAGGAAATCTAAGCTGTGCTCCATCCCTTACTGTGGGCTACCAGAGGAAGTCTTCAAAGCCACGGATGTTCTCACTCAAAAAGCAGCTGAAATCAGCTGTCCGTCAACTGGAAAAAAACGAACTGTTTATTCTTGGGTCCAGCCATGAGGAGGAAGAGGCACTGTTTTTACGATTCCTATTAAAAGCGTCCCCTATCCCAAAACATGCGACTTTCGGCCTTTCTACTTGGCGCCCGTCTTTGTGACTAAATCCGTTTTAGACTTAATTGACGAAGAGACACCCCGTTTGCAAAAAAAGCTACAGTCGCTCAATGCATAGTTGGCATTTATTCTGATTCGAGCATCTATGACCATTGCTGCCAGAAATGGAGAGGAAGAGAAGAAGAAAAAATACGTATTCCTTTTCGGCCAATATTAGTTTATCTGTAAAAGACCTTGCCGTTGGCGGAGGAGAGAAGTGACGTCTGGAGACGAAAAGGCCTCAAGTTCTTAATGGAAATGAGATATAAAATACCGTTGTGACAGGAGAACTCGAGGTGTTTCATTTCTTGTCCAGCAAATCAGCATTTCAATTTGGCTTTCGTTTTGGAGACGATCTAGCCCGGATAAACTCTTGACGAAGTCTTTTTATTATTATATTAGAACTTGCATTTGGGACTGAGTATTGTTGTATGTGGAATTATTTATATTAAAAGAAAATGTCTCCCATTTCTCTTCCAGTGCTATGGCATCCTTCATCTTTGCTGTTCGGATCCCATATCATTCTTTCTGCTTGGGGTGTCCGTTCTGCTTCTGCCTTGCAGCACAAACCCTCGCCAGGACACTTAAATCACGTATGAACATCTGGTGCATGGACGATGTTACTCTCATCGACAGCCCAGACATCCTCCTAAAAGACATCCGTTGCAGTCCCTCCCTGGGCCCGAGCTTATCTTCCCTGGCAACGCCCCTGCCGATCCCTTTTTCTCTGAGGTCCTCCAGAATGCTAAGATTCTGGAAGACGAAGTTTATCTTTTAGGCTCCCCCCTCACAGACGCTGCTATTCCGATCGCGTTAGAAAACAAACTTCGGTTTTGAGCTCCATGATAAACAAAATTAGCCAACTGTCGATCCCACTATGCTCTTCACCACTCAAATGCATGTCGTCCCGTTAGGACCTCGATTCAATGTATAGATCAGGTCTCCAGTCCATATGCAACATTACCTTTTCCACCACCTCCTGGAGGCAAGTCACATTTCTCATCAAAATATCCGCCTTGGTATCCGCCTGACTGAAGTGTGCTCTCTCCCAGCTTTCCCGGACTACTCCCTTCAAGAAATTTTCTTCATTTAACTCCCCGGTTTTGTAGACATTTCCGTTATCTCCAATAAACTATTGCTATATTGTTGTGAACTTCGTCCACCTACACAAAGTTGACTTTGGTTTATGCCACATAGAGATAAACAACGCCGTGGGCCTGCCCTACACAGAAGAAGTTTCCACATTGTCAATTGATAATAATAATAACTTGTTAATGAAATGAAAACTCTTATAATTTTTTACTAATGTGGTACATTTGTATTTATAAGTATTCTTTTTAGATTATGTTATTTAAATTTTTATATTTTATATTAACTTAAATTAAATGTACTTGAATAGCTAAATTACATAGGAAAACTGTAAATATGATTTTAATTTATTTAATAAAATTTATGCCCAATAGATGATTGTGTTGATCGTGGGTAAATTTTTGAAATTCTAAGCTCAGTCCAGCCTGTCCCATTTCTTTTAGTTCATTTGTGAAATTTTTATTTTATGTATTTAGAACAGAACATTGTTGTTTCTTAATGTCAGCCTCTAGTAAAAAAAGAATTTTTTTTAATCAAATTTTCTTATTTTTTATACTGTTAGAAAATATGACGTGGGTTCAGAAATGAGCTGAAACGTTCATCCCACAAATTCTAAAAGAGTCGTGGCTTATTTATCACCTTTGTAAGACTCTGATCTACTCATCCGAAGACGCTGAAAGGATGTCTAGTAGAATCTTTTTTATGTTTCTAGTGATAGCAGCTATTGCGTTTTCTAGTAGGAATGCATTTAAAATAAGATGAAAAATCAAAATTTATGAAAGTAAATCATGTGATCTGTGCTTTTAAGACTTTTTTTTAATCGTTAGTTAAGGTATAGGGTATGTAGAAGTCTAAAATTCTTTTTCTCTCATTATCGTACTTCACCTTATGTCGCGTTCAGTAGGAGATCCTCCTTTAGAATATGACGACTCTCACTTCTTCTGGCCTTGAAGTGATAGATATACAGTTACAGATCTCGCTATTTATTTAAGTTCTTACAGATTTAGTTTTTCCCAGACTGTTGGGGGAAATAACGATTTTTTTTTTATTTATTTAATAGGTCACTTTTAATCAGAAAGTATCTCACTGATTTACTGTTATTATCGTTTTTTGATCTTTAACATTGGCATTGTTGAAAATTCTTTGGTGGACGCGTTTGAAGAAAAGTTTTTGAAGTTTTTAATCGATAGCTTTAGATCAAGTTATTCTCCGTCACTGATGTCTTCAACATGATAGTGAGGCAGAAACTGAGAGATTTTATCTATCAATTCACAATTTTACTTTGTTTCTCGGAACGATTAAAAATTCCAGTTGATGATGTCATTTTTTTTTTTTTACTATAATTTAATATTTTTCTTGCATTAGGTCTGCATATACTTTTTAACAGAAGCTTCATTTAAAATTGAACAAGTGCATAGACTGCATGACTAAGAGATTCATGTACTTTAAGAACTTCATTAAAGAGAATTTGTTTTTTTTTTGGCAATAGGACCTTATAGTAGTAGTAGTAGTAGTAGTAGTAGTAGTAGTAGTAGTAGTAGTTCTATGGTTTCAGATTTGTCGTACTTTCATTTGTTATTATTCTAAATAAGAAGTTTAAAAGACCATTGGATGCCTCGGTGTAATTTCGTTAATTCTGGAATTTTCTAGAAAAGTGTATTTCAGGTAAAAGACATTGTAGTAGAAGGCGGATTCTATTCCTTATTCCAAACTTCATAAAATTTTTACTATTTTTATTTACCCCACCTATAGGATTCGAACAATGGATAACAGTTTTAACCTTTCTTTATCGGTTTTACTACTTCACCATGTCGCCAGCCGAAGAAGGAAATATTTTAAAATTTATTAATTAGTTTCACATTATTTATTTGCGCAAAAATAAACTCATGTCATTATCACATACTTCATTTTCTCTTCGAACCGCATACAAACTCAATCTCATACCTGGGTGAAAAATCTGCTGACTGAGGCAATGGATTTTTACCATGAAAACATGAAAAGGCACAAGTGAATGATACATGATAACGAACAGAGAGGCGAATAGAAGACTGATTAATAAAAGACACTAGAATTGGTCACTTCCGATGTTTTCAATAGAGATCATCAACGGTGTCATTTCCAATTCTTATCTGAGGCAGCTTTGTGGGCTTTGGGACATTTTTTTTCCTGAGAACACGGTTCTAGATTTCTTTAACCTTTTAGGTAAGTTTTCTTCGCCTTCTCGCCGTTCGTCAACCATAGAAAGTAGGATCAATCCAAGTCCAGAATTGAATTCCTATAAATTAGTTCATTTTAATTCTGTATGTGTTGTCCTATTGCGTTTTTCTCGCCCCCCTCTTATTACCTCCTATTTGTCCTCCTTCCTGTCCTATCCCAATACGTCTTCAAATTTATCTCTTGGCCTCCTATTTGTTCTCTTCTAGTATTTCAGCCAATACCGTCTTAATATTCCCTATGCTAACTATATATAAAATTTTCCTTAAGTACTCCTTTCATAACTTCAGAATAATTTTCTAATATTGTATTTGCTTTTAGAGAATTATCCTATTTGCTTTGATAAAGGATAGTCTCTATCCGAAAGGTCAGCATGTTATTTTAATTTTATTTATTGTTTATTATTTATTAATTATTTTTTTAATTATTACTTATTTATTTGTTATTTTTAATTAATAACTATTTTTTATAAATTAGTTCCAAATTAATCCATCGAATATACATAAGCTTACTATATCATAATGACTCTGAACCATTCAATTCTTCCTCTACCATCCCTCCAAGACTCTTAAAGAATCCTTAAGTTATATGCGAAAATAGAATTCTCACATTTATACGAGATTCAAGCAAAAATGGAATTAAGTTAGCCCCATGGCTCGCTTCCTTCTCCGCCATTGCACTTTATGGAAGCTTTGAGGAGGAAGCGATCGAACGAATCGAAGGATTTCAGAGAAATTAATTATATCGTAAACCTACGTATATCCCAATCTTACAGGTTTTTCCAGCGCCCTGCCATTATTCAGAACACCTAACCTCTAAGGCATTCTAGCTAGTTGTATGGGAACCTTATTGGAAGTCTGATATTATTCTTAAAGATGAAAGCCAATCTTCAAATCTTACATCGGCTATATCTCTTGTAAAACTAAAATACAAAGTCAAGCATCCCCCTGATCAACTGTTTCCTCGGAGTACAGTCATACGTTGGCTCTCTTGGAAAGTATTTGCTTAAAGTGGATACCTGCAATCTCATCCCGTCGGATGAAGAAGCTCAAGACAATCTTTATTCAGTTGTGAAGAATCAGAGGATATGAAAGTCGACGACCAGACCCACCCTGCTTTACGGTTTAATTAACGTTCTTGAGTCATAAGGACATTGATTTTGAGCCATTTTTTAATTTTTAAAATTTCCCCTTTCTGTTTTTTTATTTCCGACCTGGTACGAATAGGAATGTAGTAGGATGATGATTTAGTGGTCCAAATCGTTGCTGCATGTCGTTTCCTCCTTCAATCTTGTTCCAGGTGCTGCATAGACAAAGTGTACTGGCGTGTAGAGCAAATTGATCCTGCTTTTTCAAAATCAGCGAATCATTTCAGACGACGTTGGTTTCCAGTGATTTGAACGAACTGTGTTCTTTACTAGGAATTCATTTAATAAGATCAAAGTTCGTTAAAAATTAAGCTATTTAATCCCTAGTTTAAGATATTTAATACACTGGTGGCAAATGAAAACTGAACACCCAGAAGGAGTGATGTGACATTGCTGATTTTTCATAGACAGGGCATTATGAAATATCACGACGCAGTCATATATGCCTCCAATGGTGCCAAGAACGGGCTATTTCGGAGGAATGAATGGAGGTCGTTGGTATTCAGTGATGAAAGTCGTTTCTGTCTGGGCGTGGGCGAGTAATTATGTGGGGTGCTGTGTCTTTCATCAGCCATTCACATTGAAAACACCATCCCAAACATCCTACGTCCACATAATCATCATTTTTCATTTGCTACCAGTGTATTATTAGTATCGGTTTATATTAATGCAATAAAATGTGCAAACTTTAGATAAATGAATGTTGGTTAAGATTAATACGCAAATATAAATCTTAAAATATTAAACGTTATATATTCAAGTAAATTAAACATTTTTTCATAATAATTAACGAATGGTCTTTTATTATCAAATAAAACAGCAAATAGTAATCCATTCTGAAAATCTTTATACAAACATTAGACATAATTCAAAAATATTAGGCATTCTTTTATACAAAGTATTAGCAAAGAGTTATATAAGACCAATTTTACTATCTTTTATAATTTTTTGAAAATTCTAATAAAAATGCCTACATCATTATATTCTTACAAAATGTACAAACAAGATGTAAACTATACACCAAAATGCCAAACACAAAAGAGATTCGAAAGTGAGCATATCGTTTCCGTTTTTCTTTTAGTTCTTTTTGAATGAAGAAAAAACACGAAATAAAATGTAAAACAAGGAAAGTTCCAGAGTTCTTCGAATGAAAGCAAGTCAGATACTAAGGTAAATAAAATCTAATAAGAATGACGGATTCGTATAAATACTTGAAAAGCCGAATCACTATTACAAAGAGGAAGAGTCGCGGTCTGATTCAGATGCTTCGTCTAGGGATAGTCAATACGCAATTCTAAATGTTCCATTTACTCGTCGGCAGCTCAGTTTACACAGTCTAACAGTATTGTTTAATCTGGAATAATAAAAATAAACACCAATTATCTCTATTTCATGCATTTTTATCTTAGAGACTAATATTAAAAAGAGCTTACCTCTATTTCGCAACCGTTAGTTACAGGTCTGCCACGCCGATTATACTAAAGAAAAAATGGCGGACGGACTATGTATTCTATCTCGTTGACCCAGCCACTCCGCCGCTTAGAACGAGTAGGCCCAAGACGAGGAGGACGACAAGCTGGCGTACCTGTGTTTGGGGAGGGAAAAAGGAAAAAAAGTGAAAAGTCGCAGGCGGCTCGTAGGTCACTAAGTATGGGGAACGCATGAAGATGATCCTTCTTGAAAACGTTTTCCAATTTCGGTTTGAAAACGTTTCGACGGATCTCCTTGTGCCGTCTGCTTTCGCCCCAACCACCCACTGGTCCAGACACCCAAACACATCGTGCACTTACGTTGCTCTGCTGCATGGCGTTTCTCTGCTCGAACCAGAGACAAATGAAAGTCGCCTCTCGGTCGTTTTGTCTTAAGGCCGATTATATTAAGATTGTATTAAGATCCTGTTTTCCATTTAATGCTTTCAGGTATGGAATGAATTATCCTTTAACAGCGGAACTAGTTTGATGTCTTCTTATGCTGCATGTAATTGTGCTAATTAATCTTCAAATTCATGAAAAAAGATCTCGGCGTATAAAATCGGAGGTCGAATCGAAGTCACGGTATTTATCCTTCCACTTTTTACTTTAATATCATTAGAAGAAGGACAATTTTTCCAAATCACTTCCTGTTTGCTCCTAAACATATATCTCAAAATGGGACGGATCTTTTAAAATAAAATCTTGTAAGCATCCCAAGAAGAGAGCTTTAGTTGTGACGCAGTAATTGTAACTTTGTTAAATAACTTTTTGAACATTTTGGAGCAGAATTTCAAGTTATCCTAAATTGTCATTTTTCTCGAACGCTTTTCATCGAAAGTCTAAAATTCCTGTGCCCTCTGGGGCCTCTTTTTACCCATTTATACATGCAATGGCCTCAAGCTGCCCCAAAAGATGCCCTTAAGATGTTTACAAATTTTAATTTTATTTTTAGATATTTTTCATTTTCCTGGTAGTTTTTTCATGCAACGTGAGTGAATTTATCTGTCTATTGTTAAAACGAAACGAACGCGTACTCAAGCTCACGTCAACAATGCTACTTATAAGAATGGGATGCGACCACTTTGTCAGTACACGTCTGTCTGCCATCGTGATTTGTATTCGAATAGCCTCGGGAACGCCTGCCTGCTACTACATTTTCTTCAAACTGATTGCACGCTACGACAAATGTCTCAATGTCGGTGGTGACGATGTCGAAAAATAGTGCATGGTGTATATGTTATGATGCCATATGTATTTTTTTTGGCAATAAAGTTTCCGTGTGAAAAAAATGTCAAAACTTACTTTCGGAACAACCCTCGTATGAAATAAAGGTCTTAGCCCGGATGTGTCAACTTTCAGGATTTTTCGTGAAAACCTTCAGGTGGAATTGACGTGCTAACATTGACCATAAAGAATACCAAGATAATGATATGTCATATAACAATCGATTCGTCAAGAATGAATAAACTGTTACTTACATCTGAGATTTAGTTTGTAAAAAATCCTCTTAAGACTATTCTCTTTATCCTCTTAATCCTCTTACTCTGTTACTTCCTGTTTATCTTTTAAGCATTGTTGACATCAGCACGCGCACACAAAGCTAGATTGCTCAATTGCTCAAATACATTAATAATTGTGTTCCTGCTTCACAGCTAAAGCTCTTTCTTGGAATGTTTACAAGATTTTATTCATTCATGACTAGTCACTAGATGCAAACGGCAGACGACCGGCCGGCCGCATCAACGCACACACAAAGCGCGCTTCCTTATAAGTAGCTTTTAGCTAAAGCTCTTAACAACAACAACAACAACAACAACGGCAACAAGAACAATGAATCCTTGGGAATTGGTACTAAGTTTATGAGAGAGCAGGACATCGAAAATGTAAAACTCCAGGATCTTGAGATCCACTAAAATCTGTGTCCCAGTGCTCTTGGCGACCAAGCCAGCATCTGTGTGACTAGTCAGGTGAACCCGTCGGAGGGGAATTCCGGTGTTGTTGTCGACACCAAGACCGAACTGCAGGTTTCACCTCGTCGTCAGAACGCAACGCAAGGCCCTTAAGGTGCTCTTTCCTCTTTGGGAAATGGTAAAGGTCGCAAGGTGCAAAGTCTTTCACTTTTGAACTGTAGGTGCTGCAACCCCTTCTGATGTGTGGCGATCGTGTGCGATGGGCGTTATCGTGCTGCAGAAGAGGATCCAAAGCTGCCATTCAATCCTCGTGTCGACAACAACCCCGGAATTCCTCTCCGACGGGTTCACCCAACTAGTCCACGCGCTGGTGTAATGCGTGGAAAGGAATGGGGACTATGTCGAAAAGTGAATAGTGCATTACATAGAGGACAAATGTAAGTATCAGGTACAAAAAGAATTTTGAAAATCGGTTAAAAAATAAAAAAATTTACAGCCATGGAGGCATTACTTTTCAATATGCCCTCGTATTTGAAAATGACAAAATTTTCTCTTTTATTAATTTGGCCAAAAGAGATTATTGAATATTTCGGGACAATAAATAGCAGCTATTTCTTAATTTTCTCTTTGATGTTTTGATATTTTTAATAACCTCAGGCCCACCTGCCTTCATTTCTACTGACAATAAATTAAATTCAGTTTTGGGCATGAATGTTTTTGCTATCCTACCATCATTATAAATGTGTGGCACAAACATGTGAGTTTCACAACTGTCCTGTTAATATATTTTTGTATTTAAATAGGCAGATGTTAAAAAATTCCAGGCTTGCCAATGAAGTTTGTTGTTGAAGCAATCCAGCAGGCAACTTGTATGAGCATTGCCTTTTTGTATTGAATTTTATAAATAATTATACAGGGTGTCCCGTAAGTCGTGGTCGTAAATTTAATGGTACTCATATTCAATAGCAAGGAACAAAATACACGCTATGAACATAGGTCGAACAACGCACCGTTTCCGAGAAAGAATGACTTTATTGACAAATGGAGCACAATACGTACAGGTCTTTCTTTGGTAGTGTCTCGTGTACCTTGAACATATAGCAAATGCTCAAAATGTCCACCATGAACCAGGCCCGCCGCCAGAAATGTTTGGGCCCCTGACAATTGGGTACGTGAAGAGTCCTGTTTGTCCCCCCCTGGCGGCGGCCCTGCATGAACACGGCAGCATGCTTCAGCTCTTCTCCTCAAAGAGGCATGCAAACTTTCGCAAAGACCAGCATTCTCTGTCATGTTCTCAAAGGCGTTCTCCACACGATGGCGCAGGGAGTCCACAGTATCCACTCGTTGCGCATACACGTGCTCTTTTAGATAGCCCCAGATGCAAAAATCCAATGGGTTCAAGTCGGGAGAACGAGGAGTCCATTTACATGGCAAGGAAAAAAGGTTTAGTTTCTTTACGTATCATCATTTCTCGGAAACGGTGCATTGTTCGACTTACGTTCATAGGGAGTTTTTTGTTCCTTGCATACCATTAAATTTACGACCACGACTTACGGGACACACTGTATAGGATTGAATAATAAACTAACTCTCATATTTGTCAAAGCTTTGAAGAAAAAGAAAATTTAGATTTCAAATCAGTATAATTATACATAAGAGAAGATAAATCATAATTGAATAATAATTTGGGAGAACAGAAATTCTTTTGTGAAAGATTTTGCATAAAGTTTGTTTTCCACTTATGCTTTTTAATAATTTTTTTCCTTACAACAATAAGCAAAAAAATGAAATCTTGGAACAGTATTTCATTATAGCAAAGTTTAAAAATTTATTAATTTCCAAAATTACCAATTGTGTTTTGCATTAAATAGTAGTTTAATGCATGGTTTCCATTAATAACAGTTACTGCATTATGGATTCCACATATCAGTTCACCACGTGATTGTGGGTGATTGGTTAGTCAGATTTGGATGATTTTTTTTGTTTTGTTTGTTTTTTTTATGCTGAACAAGTTTGCAATTGGGTTTTTTTCTCTATCCCTTACAGTTTTTGAGATAAATTTTGAATGTGTCCTAATTTGCATATTTGGGATGATGAAAAGTGCACCATGTGAAAGAGAAGAATCCAATGCACCCTTTCTTTAGATCCATCTAGAGAGAAGAATCTCTTTCCGTCGTGAGCGAGAGTTGAATTCTGATGTTGCAGTGGAAGTCTTCATTCCCATCAAAGACTATTAATCTTCAGGTCTGTAATTTGTTTTCCTTGATAACGCAGAAGGTTTATTTTCTGTTATTCTTATTTTCCATTATTCACAGAAAATTTGACTGATAGGCAATTTGGCTAAAAGTGCTCACAGCCAGGGATGGATGAAGGTAGTAGATGATTTGGCTTCATCCATACCTGTCACAGCCAATTTGGCTAAAAGTTTTCACTTTGAACGAATAGTAGATGATTAGAAGGAAAATAAGACCTATCTCCACATTCAGTAGGGAAAATTCTACAGAAGGTTGAATACGATCTATAGTAACGATTTGGAGGAGAAAGTTTACGAAGAAAACCTTTTTCTCCACCAAGGATCGTGTTCTGTTTTCTGACCCTGGTTGTGGACTGTTGCTCTGTAACGTATCTTCCCCTGTAGGAGAGATATCTGCAGAATGGCGAGGCTGATGTTGTTCCATTCTTGTTTGCAGGCTTTCCAGAGACCCTCAATGGTTGTTGGACCGCATCAAAGTAATTGACGAGTTCAAAGATGGTAGAATTTGATTCAGTGGTACCTGTTTCTTACACATCCTTGATGACACCACTAGGCTACTTATTAGTCCAAGATGATACCCTCTCAGAAATTTTCAATGGTAAGATACGGCATGTAATATATCAAACAATTTGCAATAACATGCTATGAATGACTATATAAGTGTAATTAACGAATTCGAAGATGATCGAATTTGATTCAGTGGAACTTGGTCTAATGTTTTCAAAAACGATTCAAAATGTTTGGAAATATGTTTCAAATGGTTTATGTGATGGCAATTAAGTTTAGCCTTTCGGCACTTGTTTGTCATTCCATAATAGTTTATCATTACATGTATGAATTTGGCGACTTTGATCATATATTTGCTCAATTTATTTGGTAGGAGTCAGTTTTAAAAATATATAGTGAGAGTAATAAAAAATGTGAAAAAACGAAAATATCTTTGGAGAAACCCTTATTTAATTTTAAAAATCATATTTTATATAAATTATAAAAAATTGTTATGGTTTCTTTTTCTAACGACTCTAGGATTTTCGAAAAAACTTCCTGGATTTTTATGGAGGCAAGAAGTTCCTGGGGGAGGCGGCCAGTTTAATTAACAAAAATTATTGTTACAACGTAAATCAACTAAGAAACAAATTTTAAGTTGGTTTTTATAATCTTAAAAAATTATAGAATAACTTTATTAATTTTTTTCTCAAGAAAACTTGCAAATGTTTTTGAGATCCAGTTTTTGAGTATTTTGCCAGGGGTCTGTGAACATCAAATAAAGAAAAAAAACCTCAATATATCCCAAAACACAATACTACAACCTACACATAAAACGGTCAAGCTCACTTTCAACATACGTGTAGTTTTTCCTTTCCTGATTGCTTTGCCCAGATTTTGTAAGTTCAGGCAACAACAGCAGGAGTAACTGACAAGAGTACACAAAGGATCAGAGCTTTATAAAGAGCATGCATGGAGTAAAGAAGATATAAATTCCCGATAAAATATGCAAAATTCCCTACAAGTTGGATCAATCTTGCACATGATTTTTTATCACAATGGAAATTGGACATAGAATGTAAGACTCTGAAAACAGCTGACGTTTCGGGTATAGACTATCCTTTGTCAAAACAAAAAATAAAAATACTTTGATTTATGAATTAAACATAAAGATACATAAATTTATTTTTATTTTTTGCTTTGACAAAGGATAGATAATCTCTCCGAAACGTCAGCTGTTTTCAGGGAGTAGTCACTTTATGTCTAATTTTGGTTTATTCCAGGGTTTTTGTGTCTCGTCCGTCATTTACATTACCACAATTGAGGGAGATTGGCAACTTTTCGTAGGATTTAAATGATCAAGTTCTGCAACTGGTTATTTCAAATGCCTTTTTTTTTAAACAATAGATCTGAGGTCGCCTGTTCGAATCCAAGGCAGTGAAGTGATGCCTTTCATTTTGGTTTTAAATTCTAGTTATTCGGGACATCGAATATCGCTTCTATTTAAGTCTTGCTAAGCAAAAAGCTTACGAAAGCAAAAGCAAGGGATTTCCGAAAATTCACTTATCCTTTCTCTTCTAGATGCAAAATCATTCTCTTATTCAAAGAGGAAAATGTATTTTTATATGATTGTAACAACAACATGGAAGAGGCCCTATGTTTCATAAATTCCTGCTGTTCGTCATACCAATTTGTCTCCGCTTGTTTCCACAATGCCTGATAAAATCGATAAAATAAGCAGCGTTTTAAAAATTTATCAAAATGTTATAATTTATTAATTACCCTGGATACGAAGAGTAAAAGAAATCTCTTTTTATAAAAAAATTTAATGTGCTCACTGCATTTCTTCCGTCAAATTGAATCGCCAAGCTGATCGTAACGTAATACCAAAGAAACGTAAACAACATAGTGAGCAGACAGGAAT
Source organism: Rhysida immarginata (assembly GCA_023313115.1). Taxonomy (NCBI): domain Eukaryota; kingdom Metazoa; phylum Arthropoda; class Chilopoda; order Scolopendromorpha; family Scolopendridae; genus Rhysida; species Rhysida immarginata. Next base: position 1,750,628 of record JAHWFO010004153.1, read on the forward strand.
GGATGAAGGGGAAGCAGATCATGTTCAGGTCATTCACTCCATAAAGAGCGTAGCCATCATAAAACACTTTGAAAGGATTAAGACAAAGGGAAGGTTAATTGATTTTTAAGCGATCAGGCATTTTTCACGGAAGCACGCGATCTACAACCACTTTCCCCGTGAATACATCAACCACAGATCGATGACTTAGATGTTGATAAGGATGAATCGGTGGGCGTGGCACGGAGAGTATTCCGTGTACAGTAGCGCCGCCGTTCTCTTCTGTTGCTAACGAGTTATCGGTTGCTAAGGGATAAGGAAACGCAGCGCGATCCGGTTGCACTCTCACCTCCACCCGATTACTGCTCCGAGTGCGAATTCAACTTTGTCGGCCATGATCATATGCTTCTATTATGGCAGCACAGGGCACGGTGAGCAAACATTACGAGTTTTGCGTTTCATTCAGCTGTTTACAGGTAAAAAAAACAAAAAAACCTTCCAAAACGAAATCGCTCCGAATAACGGGACGTTCAGACTCCGATCGACTTTGCTGATCGAGTAATTTATTAAGTTTTGGTCGGATGCAGTTGACGATGTTTTTTTTTTAAAAAAAATGTAAACAAATCTCGAGCAATCTGGCTATTTGATCGCCTTATTTGTAATGTAATATTCACACCAATTTCATTTTCCTTCCTATTTGCAATTCTCAACCTTTCTATTATATTCGCCGATTACTTTTCTCAGATTCCCATTCATTCGTTTAAGAAGCAATTTCATATTGAAATGACCTCCAGCTGAGCGTCTCCAAAGGGGGTAAAAATTTATGAATCTAATATACCTCCAAAAAATTTATTTAGAGTGTAAATTCAACTTTCACTAAGCATCCACTCAGGGTTTCAATGTATTCCATAAATTATCCAGCTTTTGACCACAATACAATGTATTTCTAAAAATTTTTCTTTGCTGAACTCTAACTTGATTAATTAGTTTATAAAGTTACAAACAACTCTGCACCTTTACTGTAATTAAATCAAAAATCATAAGATATCCGTAATAAAAAAAAAAATACAGTCGCTCCTCTGTGTTTATAGATTCTGCGTATACAGATTGAAAATACAAGCTGGCTGGGTGGCCAAGCGCACTGGAACTTCGACTTTACAGTTCTCAAATCTGCCAGATTGCAGATTCAAATATTGCTATTGGCGTGGATGTTTATGCTTTTCCAGGAATGAAAAAAGAAACTGTCTAAATCGTTTATAACAACATTGGTTAGCGACCAACCAGATATAAAAGTCTGGTTTTCTATCAAAGAGCAAGATCAAAAAACCTAATTGATGAGAAGAGTTAATGATTAGCTGGTCATAAATTCCAATTAGCCAATTGTAACGTCAACATCACGCATCATGCTCCTGTAACTGCCTCAAGCGAGGAAAAGACAGTTAGTCCAGTGAGAATTTCTTGCTAACTCTTCTCACCGGTTAGGCTTTTTGACCCCACCCTAAATGACAACAAAAATTATTTGTGTGACACATCTGTAATGACAGAACTGTTGTACAGCGGCAGAGTTTTCAAATAAAATGGGGATTCCCTGTTAGCTGTACAACCAGTTTCCAGTGATGATAGAGGTGCGGGTATCCATGGGAAAGATCTCCTTAGACAGATGCTTTTGATGGTTTATTCTCAAGTCCATATTCCCCGCCACCATCCCCTTTCATCAGTCAGTCAGTTTCAGTATTGCCAACTTCATGTATTTTTAGCAGGAAAATTTTTTTGAATTGGAAAATCGACTCAGTTTTCAGCCCAAGCTAGTCTAGCTTGTGTGGCTGCTACAGTTGTATTAACAAGAATGGCTTGACTCCTAAAAGAAAATCCTTAACTGTAGAAGAAAAACCTGACATTATTTCACAGCTGGAGTTCGACGCCAACAATCGTGACATGTGCAGAAAATTGAATATTGACTCTATTGTGTCAATGACTTGGAAAGATTGCAAGAAAATTAAGAATGAAGTGCAAGAAGCAGGTAAAGAGCCTTATTGATTATAATGACAACCAGATATAAGACCGTTTTTTATTTCATGTTCCTTTGGAGGTCATTGTAAATGATATCAACTGTAAATCAGTATCAACTGTAGAATTGTCTCAGGAATGCATAAAGATATTAGTTATGTGAAAAAGATGCAAAAAAATGACCTAGATGTTGACATGCCCAAAAACCTAATAAACCAACCAGCCAATCAATACAAGAAGTTCCCCAAAACCAATGTCTCCTTTTTTTTCATCTTGCTCAGTGAAAATGTATTTATACATTTAAATTCTCCTTCTCGTCCACTATACATTCCTCTAGATTTTTAACAAATGGGGGATCAATTAAAATAAAAGACTCCTAAAAGCTATTTTAAAATACCATCCAGACTGGTATCTTTCGGCCAACCTCAAATGTCCCTATTGTGTAAGATAATGCAGAGGTCTCCAACCTATACCCCACTTACAAGGGAACCCCACATGGCCTAAACGCTTTAACAATGGAGTCTTTGTACGGCTACGTATGCTGAATTTTTTTCGTTTTCGCGGTTTATTTTGAAAGAAACAGAATTTCGCACTCTCTTGCTTTGCAAGCATCTATAGTAGCTTCAGATGAGTAACATATTTCAATTTGGTGAAAATCTGTGACATACATGTTCGAGGGATTCCCTTGTTAGTGGTTTTGACCTATCTCCAAAACAAATCCAAAATTACAATTTCTAGATTCTACATTGGACTAAAAGAAAATAATTTAAAATACAAAAAGTAATTTGGTCATTATTTCTAAATATGAGTTAATCCTTTTTAATGCCCCTTTTCTGCTTTGCCAATCCAGCCCACTGACCCTGAAGACTGAAACCCTCCCCCCTCCCAATGTACCATTTCAAAATAGCAGCACAAGCTTGAGTATCTGCGTGTTCATTGCATCCATCAAAATTCGTCAGTGCTCAAGTTACTGGTTGCTAAGCTCTAAGGCAATGAGCACTCCTAATTATCAGATATGTTGATTAAAACAATAAGAATATATTGTGGAATGGAACAAACTATAAAGTGAAAACTTCTAATCTACAAGGAAAAAGAAATACATACCCATACTCATGCTCAAAAATCAAAGGATTTACAAGATTGGGCCGTTCTGGTCAGGAAAATGTCATCATATTTGTAACTTGTCTTTAGAGTTTGATAGGATGCTGGAGTCTGCTGCAACCACATAAAATCCGTTGAGTTGTCTCTGTCAGATTTCTATCTGTTCAGTACAATGAAGGATGGACTTAGAAGGAAGTGGTTCTCCATTATGGATACTGTCACTGATCCTACACTGCCAAGAAATAGCTCAATGAGACTAATGGAAATTTTTCATGATAGATTTACACAGACCTGTTGAGCATAGAAGATAACGCATAAGGCATGTACAGGGGATTTTTTTGAAAAATTAATAGAAAATAAATAAGGATCTAAATAATATGTATGTAGCACTAAATTACTGGGTGCTTGGAAAATATCTGGCAAAAATTTAAAGGGTGGTAGAGGGGGACCAAAATAAGCATTTTACATCATAGAATGTGTGTCCGGAAATGACACATTTAAGCACGCAGTCGATGACGTCTGGGAGTAAAGGCGTCATTTACCCGCAGAGATTTACAACAGCATGCACATTTTACAAATATAGAGCTGGCAAATATCCATATGACGTATAGGGCAGTGAACAGAAACTGACTAGCCTCTCAGAGGCTGTACAGGGGACAATTCCCAACGAGACAACTGCTGAATCGACAAATGTTTGAGAGTGTGCACCGCTAGTTTAACGAAAGTGAATCTTTCAATGCTAGCAGAAGTGATCACTACCTCATGCATCATGTGGATATTTGCAAGCTCTGCATTGTAAAGGCAATGCATGCTGTTGTAAATCCCAGTGGGGAAATAACGCCTTTACTCCCAGACGTCATCAACTGCTGCACAATGGATATGACTGATTAAAGATAATTGAAGTTGCTCAGTTGTGATTTATTCTGCCTTTTTGTTAACATTGCATTAATAAAATTGAGTTACAGACAAAACTTCCAAAAACAAAAACTGTATTATCAGTTACAGTTTAATCTATGTATTAAATTATTGCTTAAATAGAATTTAAATTTTAAAATTTATTTTCTTTTACAAAAATGGATTAAGTAAAAAATATTTTTTTATTACACAGAGTGCACTTTGGAAGAACCCACATTACATGTATAGCATCAGTGTTTAAAAATGGTCCACAAGAAAAGTGAATATCGATTAAACTACAAATGGATCCCTTCACACTTCTCCAGGCAATCTTGGGAGACCGGCTTGAATTATCGTGTGCAGCGACGGCTGTATGATCTCTCACATTTGCCACTGCCATGGGAAGGTCATGACTGTGAATGTGATCAAATTCATGACGAAGCAGATGTACGGCTTCCAGTACCGAAAGTTCGTATGAAGCATAACATTCTTAAGGAAATGTGGGACAAGGATGAAATGTTCAAAGGTTATTAAAATAAAATGGGTAACAGAAGGGATTGCTGATAAGTGTTTAGCTATTTGAAGAAAGCAAGCTGTAGAAATTTAACACTATTTTTTAATTCAACCTTTTTAAAACCTTGTAGTACATTGTATTGGAATTTAGTGACCCCGAATGGTTTCGCCTTCTTTTCCAGCTTTTACAAGAGTACATTTGAGATTAACATGCCTTGATATTGGAAGAGGCATGTGCCTGAAAACAGACATTTAGCATCTGCCAGATTCTGAAATTTTGTCCTCTTCAGAATTTTTTTTTTTGCAATTTTGAAACAAATAGTAATCAAAATCAGGAGAATAAAATGGATGTTTCAGACTTTGAAATACAGGTTAGCCAATTTTGCTGGATGATTAGAGTTCTTTATCATTCATATTTCCTTATCCATTTAGTTGAGAGCTTCTTTGTATCCAACAGCTCTGAAATCATGTCCCTTAATATGTTCACAGGAAATTCCTAGGGTTTGCTATTCGCTCGGCTGAAATTCGTCGATCTATGAAATTCATGGTGAATGGCATCTACCTATGTCAGCATGAGCGATCAAAATAGTTTTAACTTTGGCATAGGAAGGATAATGGTCGCCTCTTATATTTGACAATTCTGTATGCTTTTCTCAGGCATTCAGCCCTTTCAAAAATAGGAACTTCGTAACTGCTCTGGATCAGTTTCATGAACAGTGTATTAGGTGCTGCCATCTCGTTTACTGATCTTGATGCCATCCTCAAGCATATTTCAGAAAATCCACTTGCACGTTTTCTAATCACAATTCGAAATATCAAAGACTTATCAGCACCCTCATATAAAAAAGAAAAAAAAAAAATTATTTGTATAAATTAATTATCGGTGTGTCTATAAAATACGATTTTTCATTTTCTTTTCTTTGATAGACTCTATAAGAAATCTGCCAACCGAAGATTGGTACAGGCAATGGGAAGAAAGGGAACATCAACTACCACCTCAAGCAACACCACCTCCAAAAGCAAAAGATCATATGGGCAATGGTGATGCAAAAATACCCGAATATCCTCCTGTCATTCCAGAAGCAGAAAGACGATTCTCAGATGAGCATTTAATTTCAAAGGACTATCAAAGACCTCCAAGTGTGGGCTTCAAAGAAAATGGTTTTCAAAAGCTTGACAGTGATGAGCCAAAACTGGCAAATAATGTCCAAAATGGAATTGATCATCTTATCCAAGACAAACGTAAGTAACTTCACAATCAATAAACCATTTAATTAATTGATCTATTAGAAGCAATAACTCTCCGTTTATTGCTTTGGTTTGCTATCATTCAATACCTCGTTTATAGGGTAATCAGCAAACACTATAATAGCAGTAAATAGACATTGTGGTGCACAAAATGTCTTAATACTGGAAAAGGCTTAAAATATTTTTGATAAATCAATTATTACTTACAGAATTGTGGAACTGTGATGCAGGATTGTCTGTAAAAAAAAAAAAAAAGAAAAAGAAAAAAACCTCCACCAAAAAAAAAATATTTAAAATAATAAAAGTATCTGGCATTTCATATCTCGGATTTTTTTTTTTTGTAGCTAGAGGATTTTCCTTCCTTTTAGACAGACTATATATTATGTTCCAGATAATCAATGTACATCTACGAGGTTTTGAAACAATGTTATCTGCAGAAAAATTCCATTAATTAAAACAAGAATTTAAACACTTGAATCCTATAACAGGAAAAAAAAAACTATTTTAAGAAATTTAAAACCATTTTTTTTTGGTTTTGCAGCATTTGATTACTCCCAGCCCTCAGCACTTCATAGTAAAGGAACCCAAACATTTGAAAAATGGTCATCACTGTCCCCAAGGAAACAAAAAATCGATATCTCAGCAACTCATCCTTCAATGCCTTTGCTAGCAACACCCAAAATCCTTCCTTACGGATGGGCAAGTCAACGGGATGTTGGAGATAAAAAAACCTTCAATATTTATGCTCCTACTAAAAACGTATGCCATTATTTTCTTGCGATGGACTCTACTTATAATCATGTCTGAGATATATAAAATGAAATTTTTTTTAATTTTAGGTGAATCAGTTCTATCCGTCTGCCCTTCGAGCGTGGAAGCGGAAGGAAGTTGACATCGAACGTGCAATCCAAGATGAAAAACGAGCCCAACAAAAATTTAGACCTAGTTATTACTCTCCGATCAACCACAGTAGTATTTGGACGACTGAATATCAACGACAGTACAACGATCAAAGATATATGCGGCCAGCTTCAGCACCACCTACACGATGGAAAAACTTTGATCACATTTACCACCACTGTGACTGCTAATAACTAAGAAATGCTAAATGCAATGTGCGACAAAAATCAAGGTTTTCATTCGGGAATTGTATACTAATTAATTGTCTTTTTTAAATATTTCATTTTAATACAAAGATGGTTTATGTATATACTTGATTATGATACTTATAAATTTTAATTTTTAATATCAATTTCATATTAAAAAAAAATATCGCTGAAAATTTACTTTTACATTTGTTTGTACAGTTGCATAGTTTACGTTGTTTTTAAAAATATAATTGTTTTTAATTATTTTTAGCTGTTAATTGATTAGGTTGCTTTAAATCATCAATTAATTTGTTTAAATTATTTTATTTGGGGCTTGTGCTATAACAATATCCATTTTTATTTCAAGTCTTAATGATAGCAATTTATTCAACATATTTAACTATATTTAACAAAACAAGGCCAGGAAGAGCCTAGAATTGTGTTCTATATTTTTTTATAATGGAAAGTACCCAGAACAGGATTTATATAGTAAAAATAAATATTCCTGGGGGCATTCCATTTCAAAAACTTTTAATAACATAGATTGTAGAGTCAACAAGTAAATTTACTACAAGGTGGGCATCCCTAATCTAAAATTCTGAAAGCCTTGAGTCAATCAGAGATGTTAAATCCATAGTTAAAAACGTTTTGATAACTACTTCCTGTTCATCCAAACTAATTAGAATGGTAGCTTATTTGGTCCAAAAGTTCAGATTATCTAGATATGATGCTAAAACTCTTGCATATATTGCAACTTAGATTTTTTTTATTCTCAAGAACCTAATATCCTGAACTTGTTTTATGGGCAATCTACTATCTCAATTTCAGAGACAGTAAGTGTGAAATGAGATAGCATGTTTCTTTTTTTTCTGTAAGAGCAGACCAGATTGCATACAAGTTTGCAAATGCTGAGTCATTCAGCGTTTCCTCCAATGGTGATTTCCAGTGATTAATCTCTTCTGTTTTTTCCCCTACTGAAATCTGAACATGACCGTATTCCTATTATCTGGATTTTTAGATTCACTGCGTTTACATGCACACTTTCGATCCGGATCGAAAGACAAGTTTCAAGTCAATCCTGCAAAAAGTGGCATGTAAACAGGCTTCAACACCCCGATCCGGATCGAGTTCAATCCCATCGAAAGAGGTGGTTTGAAACCAGGGAGGCATGCCTCAGGAAAGAGGTCAATCAAATAATAATATCCGGATCAAGTTTAAATTTGCTGTTTGGTTGAAAGAAAAAATATAGAAAATTTTAGCTAAAATAAGTTCTTGGTTGATTTATACCTCAACACAATAAATATCTATAAATAAATAAATGAATAAATTTTAAAATACATTGCATGTTTAAATTTTTTTTTGTAAACTTTTTTATCAAAATGTCATTTTTCCTAATTAAAAATTTTCAAATTGTCAATCAGATTGGAGTTTTATATATATTTTTTTTATCAAAATTTAATTTAATAATTTTTTTATCAAATTATAATTATCAAATTAAATATTATATTTATACCAAAAATTTCAATTTAATAATTTCTATTTTATTAAATTATAATTTGATAATTATTTATATTAATTATAATTGTAAAATTTTATAATTTTTATTATTTAATACAATTAAATAAACAATTAAATTGAAGTTTTTGATATAAATCTAAAAATTAATTTGATAAAATCTATTAAGATTATGTTTTGATAAGAATGTATAAAATTATATTTTGATAAAAATAAGTATAAAAAACTTAAACATGCAAATGCATTTTAAAAGTTATTAAGGATTATTATATTCAGGTAAATAAATCAAAAACTTGACATATAAATAACCTCAACCTTATTATTTATATATAGAAAATTTTAATTGAAAACAAAATTTAAAGAAAAAAATCAATAATTACAAAATTTATTGATTGTCAATTATATTTCCATACGATAATAATGAGAAAATTTTAAAAAATTGCATTTCAGCCGTATTTTAGAGGAAGCATAATTCAAGTGATAAGGCCCACTGAGCCAACAATGGCGGATTTTGTAGCAGATGACAAAGTCTGGCGTACTTTCCTAATCTAGAGCTTTACCCACAGGGCATCTTATTGGACTCGATCCGGATCGAGTTAGATGCATGTAAACGCGAGGCAATTTTGGATTAACTCAAGTCGATCCGGATCGAAACGTGCATGTAAACGTAGTGATTGAGAGGATTCTACTGTATTGAAAAACAAGTCACCCAATCTTAAGTTGTTCATTTCCCTGAGGATTCGCTTCCTGATTATGAATCTTCTTCTGAAGAAAAACCAATTTCCCCCCATTTATATCAAATAAAAAGAATTTTTCTAAAAGTAAATATTTCACTTCTCCAAACTCCACAATACCATATTCCAAAAATTGAAATATTCTTTGTCCAAGCATTTCAGATTAGGGATACTCCACTTGTATTAAATTTAAATTCTACCACCTCATTCTGTGTGAAATGCATAATTACATTAGGCAGTTAGTACTTGTTTAAGTTAATTTTATTTTTACTAAATACCATAAATCAAATGCTCAGTAACTTTGCAACTATAATAGTTTATTAAAAGTAGCATGAGATCCTGAATTTACAGAAAAATAAATCAAAAAAAACCTCCAGGAATACATATTTTGTTGTAGACTGATGTGATGTGGGTAATGTCCATCAACATAAAATAGACTATGTACAATTAAGATCAGTGCCTTCTTATTCATTTTTAATCATGATCCAATTAAGAGGAACACTGATATAAAAAGAGGGAAAATTAATTGCATTTATTAGTTTAAGTCGTAATAAATTTTGTAATTTTTAAACAAGTTTTTAATTAAGTAAAATAATTTGTTCAGTCTCAAATAAAACACGAGACAGAAATTCTAAAATTTGAGAATTAGATGCTTAATAAATATTTTTTCTTGGTCGAGTTAACCATTATTTTGCTCAGAAAAAATTACTATAATCTGTCCAATGAAAGATGAACTGGGCAGTCTAATTAAATTTCCAATCTCAATTATTAAGCATTGTTAATTTTACTTGTAAAAGTGTCTAACTAGACAGGCCCAGTTCATCTTTCATTGGACAGAGTGTGTGTTTTATAAATGGTAAGTAAATTTATCTTAGTCCTAATCAGAGTTAATTAACATCCCTTCGATCCCTTTCACACGACACCACCATGGTGACGTGACCAGGTCGTTAACACTGCTGACAGTTGAACCTTTCACACGTGATGGTGGCAGTGCCAGTGGACGTATGGCCAGAAGAGGGGATGTGCTCCAGACGCGATTCTTCGAGCCACCAAGTTGGTGGCGTGGCCAAGTCATTACACTGCTCACAGTAGAGCCTTTCACATGAACTCGCGCCACCACCATTGTTGAGGACTTGAGGAAGGGGGTTTCCATATCAATGAATCATTTGGGGCAACGTCAACAGAGGGTGACTCATTTCCTATACCACCCCTTGCAAATACCTGTGCAGCCAGTTTGCCAGCTGGATGTTTACTTATTTCCGTGAACAGAGGGCGACTCATTTCTGGTGGCAGTGTTGGTGGAAGGAGATTCTGAGCACGCCACCAAAAAGGGTAGTGGTGCGGTCGTGGTGGCATCGTGTGAAAGGGGCCTAATTGTCTGAAATCTAAATTTACTTTAAGTAAATAATTTACATTAAGTTGGCAAGGTAAAATATAAGATGAAAATGTTTTCTCATAGAATCCATTTATTTTTAAAAATGAAACGGAGACTGTAATTATTGTAAATGTTCAAAGAGAAGATAAAAGTTCAAAAGTGCAATATGATGATCTGCTTAAATGACTTTAAATTCTACAAATCACTGCCAATTATTGTTTTCAATTACTTATGTAAACAAAATCCACTGTGTAAATAATATAAAACTTTACTTTGAGAATAAAAAGGGTTTTCTTTGTTATCTGTAGTATTTGTAAAGGGAGAAACAGTTCATTTATTAACCATACATTAAGACTCATTACTGTTGCAATATCCATCTTGACTATACCCTGTCTCAGCTTCAGTTGAGAGTGACATCGCGAGTGAAGCAGTTACAGTTCGTCCATGAAGAAATATTTGAATAAATTTTTGTATAAAAGGTTCAAAATTTCTGTCTGCAATCATATTTCCAACTTTTCACCTAATATAATTAAAAATCGACAGATAGAAAAGACATTTGACGAAATTAAAAAAATTAATGGCAGAAGGATACGACGTGTGTACTATGTCTGATAAGCGACGTTTTTCGGTGATGTTAATCTCAACTCAAGCTGCAATGGGGTATATATGAACACGTGCCACAGATACAAGCATGCCTCAGTTCAAAATGGCAAGTCCATTTTTTCTTGGTAAAATTGCAGAGAACAAATAATAAAAAAAAAATCTTAATTAAAAACATAAGCAATAAATCTTAATTATAAAATTAAATGTCTAAACTTTTCTAAACTCAAAATTTTGATTTTGAAATGTCCACAAAAACGAATTTTTTGAGAAAATGTCGTTGTCTTAATAATTAAAATTTCACAAGCTTGCCACAAAGGCTTTTTTTTTTTTTTTTTTTTTTTTTTTTTTTTTTTTAACTATTTGAGTGTTTAGATAAAATTCTGAATAAACATAAGAATTGTATTTCCATAAAAGCACCAAATACACTCTTATATTTGGTGTAGTATACACTCAAATGCCAAAAGTCATAGGATAGCACCTAATAATGTTTGGGACTTCCTCTAACCTGGCATTGATTCCACAAGTTGGTGGAAGACATCTGAAGACACTGCCAACCATTCCGACTGGAGAGCTTCTCACAATTGCCCATTACGGAGCCACCGTCAACTTGCACAGTGCATGCTTGACAATTTGGGTCCATGGCCTTCATGGGTCTGCGCCTCACTCGAGCCTTACCATCAGCTCATATCAACTGGAATCGAGACTCATCAGACCAGGTCACAAGTTTCCAGTTGTCAAGTGTCCAGTAGGTGTGTTCATGGGCCCAGGAGAGACGTTGCTTACGGTGTCTTGTTGTTAGCAAGGGCACCCTCGTGGGTCTTGTTTCCATAGCCCATGGGCACCAGATTTCGTTGCACAGTTCGCATTCATATAGCTCTAGTTTCACCCTCGTTAAAATCTGATGTCATCTGGCATAGTGTCAGTTGTCTGTTAGCAGTGACTATCCTACTTAGACGCCAGTGGTCCCGTTCATTGAGAAGGTGTAGTTGACCACTGAGTTGTCCATGGTGGGAGATAATGCCGTCAAGTTGATACTCTCGGTAGACTCTTGAAATTATGGACCGTGGGATGTTGAATTCTTGAGCCACCTCCGATATTGAATGACCCAGGGCCGTACCCAGGAGGGGTGCTGAGGGGGCTGTAGCCCCTCCCGAAATTGGCCACCAAGTCAACTAAATCTGTTAAATGAGTGACCCGCCCCCACAAGCAGGATTGGCCCATCCCCCTCACCCCCCCCCCCCCGAAAAAAAATTCTGGGTACGACCCTGGAATGACCCATACGTTGTGCTCCACATACCAGGTCACGTTCAAACTCTGACAGCTCTCATGTAGCCATTGTCACACTGAATACCTTACCCTTTAACTCATGAGACAGTGTAACTAAACCTACTGACACTGATTTGATTTATACGGTTTGCACATGATGCTATTGCCACTTGAAAAATAGTCCACTACTATCCCATTACTTTTGGAATGTGAGTGTATATTGTATACACCAATTTTCGGAATATAATATGCAAAGGGGGAGGGGGGTCATTACACGTACTATGTATTATAAAACATTGTTTAATAATTCTATAATAAAACCGATGAAAACATGATTCAAGTAAGGGAGGAGGGGTGCATATTATATTCCAAAAAGTATGCCATATGTTTAATGAAAATACCCAACGAGTGGGTGGGATACTAAACGAAGTCACTGATCGGAACAAAGCACGGCGATTGAAAGAATGCTGTTCTTCAACCAAAGAAGGAAGCAGGAAAGTATTTTGCAATGTATTGTCACTGTTGACAAAAAGTGGATACTGTACAACAATCGTACACACTTAGCTCAAGAGTTGGGGGGGAAAGACACTTTCCATGAAAATTCTAAGCCACCTGTCCGTACAAAGAAGGTAAAGTTTATGGTATCATTAACTATTCTTTCCTCAGATAAAGCCAAACTATGACAGCAGATTGGTACAATGCAGATATGCTGTATATGCATGAAAAATTGTACATTAAGCAGCCAGCACTTATCAATATACGTAGTGTCCTTCCTATTGCTTCAAGATTACACTCCAATGAATATGTGATTGATGACCATGCAGCAAATCCATCAGTTGGGCTATAAAATTGTGCTGCATCCTCCTTATTCTACTGATCTTTCACCAATGAATTATCTTCTTTTCTGGCACTTGGAACAATCTTTATAATCAGGGTGCGTAAGTGGAATGTTAATCACTTCCAGGGATGCTGAATTTTTCCAAATGTGGCATTAACAACATAGTGCCCTGGTTGGAAGCAATGTATTGTTTCTACTGGAAATGTCATCGATTTAAATAAGCATATCACTTTCTTTATCTTGTTTCTATTAACACCAATTCATTTGTGCTAATATAACTAATTTTGATAACTGAGATTTATTATTGATTTTTTAAAAATAAAATAAAAATGTGGGTTTAAAATTGGTTACTGTATATTATTTTATGAAATCTATACAGGATGGACCAAAAAAAACTTGCCACTGAAAATTTCTAACAAGGAGAGGGCCCCAACGAACAATCGAGTTTTTTGATTTTCGAGAAAATCCCTTTTAAAGTCTGTGTTATATAATAGTGTAAACTGTACTTTGGCAATCATCACAACAGCGGCAGCCGAACAGGTAACGTCGTGGCGTAAGAATCACGAGATCGTAGGTTAGAGTCCATGCGTTGACTTTTTTTTTTTGTTTAATTTTTATAACGCTGCTTTTAAAGACCGACAGCAATTATAATGTACCGATTTCTTTGTAAAAATATAATTTCTTGCAATATATGCAACATTTGATTGTATTTATATCAGATACGCTGGTATGCTGCCAAATTGAAGCTTACAAAAGAAAAATTTTGAATGTAAATCAAATTTCTTTTCCGGAATGCATGAAAAAGGAAAACTGCAACTGCAAGATTAGTCCTGCATTCATCCAATGTTCTTAGTGTCGCACACATTTGTGTTTCAAATGTTTTTTTGAAGAATACCATCCAGCATGTTGTATTCGACAAGCCTAACTGTAAATATTCTACAACTTCGAAATTATTTGTTAAAACGATTATTTTATGTTATTTTATTATAGCACCCAATATTGGCAAGAAGCAAAGACATCAAAACCTGAACATAAGAAGAAATGAAAGTTAAACATTAAAAAATTTGTTTTTTCTTTAAAATCGATATATGTTTATGAATTATTTACACTTTTATAACAGATACTATTATCATAATTAGTTGAAAATGTATTCCTTATTGCTCTTACTTGTTAAAAATATTTTTTTCATTATAACAGCATATTATAACAGAAAAATATATTAAAAAGTAGACGATAGCACAGTTACAAAACATTAAAAAAAAAACAAAAAAAAAAACAAAGCCTAACACGCGTGGACTTGAACCCACGATCTCATGATTCATACGCCACGACGTTACCTGTTCGGCTGCCGCTGTTGTGATGATTGCCAAGGTAGTGTTTATACTAGTTTTATAACACAGACTTTAAAAAAGATTTTCTCAAAAATAAGGCCAAGTTGGAGGCTGCACACTTGGTTTTACGAAAAGGACATATCAGACTACCATCCTACCAAAAGGCATCAAACAACTCGATTGTTTGTTGGGGCCCTCTCCTTGTAAGTCCCAGGACAATAGGTTTTGCAAAATAGGTATATTCAACAATAGGTTTATTCAACTGTTATTTGTCACCCATTCACAGCACATCTATTATTGATTAAACCTACTGTTGAATAACCCAATTGTTGAATAAACCTACTGCTGAATATACCTATTGTTGCAAACCATTGTCCTGGGGCTTCGAAATTTTCAGTGGCGAGTTTTTTTTGGTCCACCCTGTATATTACATTTAGTAATTTTATTTGAATATTAAGATTTATTTTCATAATTTAATACCTTAATGACTGTTAGTGATTCCTAAATTTTCCTCTTAAATAATTAAAAATTTTTAGAAACAACATGTGGTTAATGTTAAAAAAGAACAACTTTTAATCAAATACAAGATATATTTTTCTTATGTACAAGAGTTTCTTTATTAGGACATGTATGTACATTAACTATAGAGGACAATTATAAATATATACAACAAACTTACAGCTGGAAGGAACGAAAAGAAAACCTTTTTTTAATTCAAACCTAAAACATTTGGAATGTACTTCTTAAGTTCAGTCTTCCCTGCCCATAATTTACGTATTAAATTCTCTAAATTACAATTAAACCCCATTAACTGAAAAAGAAAATGCGGTACAATACCAAGATTCATAATCTATTCAGGCACCTGGTTTAGTTATATATAATTTTTTTCAAAATATATTTTTTAAGCTAATTATCGTTAACTATATTTGCACCTCCAGCTGTAAAAAAGAGGAAAAAGGATTTTTTAAAATTTTTTTCTTAACTACTAGATTATTTCAAATGTTTGTACAAATGTTTCTCATGTTAATTAAAGAGTTTCATGATGAGAGCTAACTAAATGGCTTTATATGCAAGTCAAAGGAGGAAACGAAACATCACGTCTTGTGTCGCTTTCAATGCACACAATAAATAAGGGTTGATCCAAAAAAAAAAAAAAAAAAATTAATAAGTAAAAACCGATAAAATTCTTAACATAAAAACAAAAATCAGTTCTATGATTAGATAAAACAAATAAATAAAAAAAAAAAGCAAACACTTACAATTCTTTTCAGTTTTAAAAATGGAAAAATGGATAACAGTAGTGACATAAAGAAACGAGGACCCCCCCCCCAATCTGAGTTAAGAACTTCCTCCCGTTTATAAATTAAAATAAAGCATGTGTATTATCAAGTGCTCGTTATTGCCACCTATTTTCAACATAGACAAGGAGAGAAGAAACTTTTTTTTTTTCCATACAAACACTAACAAATTCTTCAACTGCGAACGTAAAAAAATAAAAGATACAATATTTTAACTTTTCCATTACTTGACTATTTTATATTAATTATACTGACTAATAAATACATATATATGTATATATTTTTAAGATCTCATTTCAAATTACCAGCACTTTACGTTAATTGAAATCCCAGATAATGCTTCGGATCTTTATACTGGTTTGATTCTTTTCGGGAGGAGATGTATATATATATCCTTCAATGGATATTTGTTATTTCTAATTGTCACAGATAATTTTTTCCCATAATTCAACAACACTTGGAAGGAATGAATATTTTCATAAATGTATAGATTCATTTATAGTGAGTGTATGGTCACTTTTTTAAAATACAAAAAAATGAAGGGAAAAAATAAAGAAAAACAAACTTTTATATATGAATATTTATATATATATATATAGATAGGGTGACCCCACTTTATAAAAACACTTTCGCTTCATTTTACCTCCTCCACTTTATCCTTCAAACGCTGCAGCTCTTTATATAATAAATCCACTCGATCGTGACAAAAAGAAAGGCTTTAAGATAGTTTCAAAAATATTTGGGGAACTTTGAAAATTTTTAACAAAGTGAGATGGTGTTAGAATCTGCAGCCGCAGTCAGGCTGTCTCCTTTGCTGCTGGCGGTTCAGGCGACGTAACGACGCATCTCCATACTGAATGCCTGAACCAATACGCTCGGGATCAAGCTCTCCTACAAAGACACAATCAATAGTGATTAAGTTCTTGTAACCTCGTTCTGTTCAACTGTAAAATGCATGCCATACCTGCTTATTTTTTTTTAAGAGCCGAATCAAAATTTATTTTGCTTTAAATTTTGAAATACAAGGGCATGCTATAATTTTTGTCTTTATGTAAACAGAATAAAAAATATACAATTTTTATTAATCACAGAACAAAATGGGTAACAGCAAATAAAAACCTATTATGCTCTCTTCAATGCCCTGTATTTACTTTCTATGTGGTCACCATCTACACAATACACACACTTGCACCAACACTGAACTTGTTCTTTCATTCTGTTGCAGTGCTCCCGCTAGCCTTACTTTA
>JAHWFO010004153.1:1767674-1792756 GCA_023313115.1 Rhysida immarginata
GGGAAAAAGCCCTGATCCATATGCTGCAGCATGAAAAATGTGAGTCTCTAAAGATCATCCACCGTCGATAACTAATGCAAAGATCATCCACCGTCCTTTTTTGTAAGGAAAAATAACATTTATTCCTTGGCACAGCTTGTTTATTCATAGCTGCAACTTCTGCAGAAGTTAGTAAACACCATGGAAATAACACTTTTGTGACCAGTCATTTGTAGGGATGTGCAATCATCAATAATTATTGGATTTTGTTTTAACAATAGATCGGAAAATTATCAATATATAGATAGCGACACATCCCTAGTCACTGGATGGCAGTGCTCTACAACTTTCTCACTACCTGGCATGGTCCCCTAATTCTTGAAAAATTCTCATTCTAAGCTTCACTTTGGCAATCTGTAGCTGAAACATCTAACAGCCAGACATCCCAAACAAGTTTTCATAATGTGCACCACTCTTTCATATGAAAACCAAGAATATCGGTCAGTTTTTGCTGTTTGATATGCCGGATAGCACATATCAATGCATCTGCACATTATTCGTGCTTGGCATTTGATCTGCGAATGTCACTGATATGCCTGTGTATGCTTTACCCACAAGAGATGACTGACCCTAAATCACTGTCTTTTACTGATTTTGCCCAATGTCTCATTGTGTTCTTTGCCATATTCAGCCGTACACTATGATCATATGATGATGGATATCGATTAGTGAAAAGCTCTAAGCTATTAAGAATATGATAACCTCCCATTGATGCCAATAAATTTACTGTTACTTCTTGTGAAATGAATCTGGCATCATATTTGGATACCTCCTTGAAATAGTTACAAAAAATACATGCAAGGAGGCAAAAAATTATGAGCATGCCCCTGTTCTAATATTATGAAATGGAAGAATATTCTGCTTGAAGGATAAGAATTTCTAACATGTACTTATAAAACCGAAAAAAATAGTTTTAGGTTGGTGTCACAAGCATGGATAAAAACATCCTGAGGAAAGTTTTCTCCTCATATAAGAACAGAGTTTTCTCCTCACTGTATTCTGAAAGTAAATTATAAGTCATGACATAAGGCTTTCCTCACTTCAAAGGAGCCATTTGCTATATTATGGTTGTTCTCTGTGTTTGCTGAAGCAAGAGACAATTTATTGTTTTCTTGTAGAAATGTCCAGAATGAGCAATATGGTAATGTAAATTATCGCCATTGCATTTCAATATACACCATCATCAATAGGCTATGCTACAATGGTATAAACCATAACGTGTCAGCAAAAAAATTTGCACTCTCATATTGCTCATTCTCGACTTTTGTTTTATATTCTTACAATCCCATTTAGCAATATGGAGAGTAATGGATACTTTATACAGGGTGAGTTTTTTAAGTGGCCCGGTGCGAAATACTATGAAGTAAGTTTTCAAATGACTTGTCATTCATGTGATATTGCGGAGTTGAGAGAGTGACATTGGTGTACATGGTAGTTGTTTGTGCAAAGTGGCGAAAATGGTGTTATCTCTGCAACAGCGCATTTTTGTGGTAGAACACTATGAACAGCATGAGTCATAGAAACAGTGTGCAGATGAGTTTAAAATTAAGTTTCAAGTTGGTGCTGTGTCTGCAAAATCTCCTGCTAAGAGTCCAATGCAAAACTTAATTGCGAAATGGCATGCAACAGGATCAATACTGAATGCAAATAAACTGTGCAAAAGGACGGTCCGTATGACAGCAACCATTGCTGCTGCTGAAGAACACATGCTGCGCAGTCCCAAAACATCATCATGGCAGTGATCTCAGCAACTGGGTTTGTCTCTGGTGCAATGAAAATCATGAAACAGGATTTACACTTACACCTCTTCAAAACGACCACTGTGCATCAGTTGCATGATGTGGACAAGCCGGCCAGGGTTCAGTTTTGTGAATGGTTCCTGAGCACCATTGTTCCGGAGGTGCTGGAGAATGGTTGTGTTCATCTCAGATGAAGCATGGTTCCATCAGTTCGGTTACGTTAACTCACAGAACATGCGTCCCTGGTCTTCCGTCAATCCGCATGTGTTCATGGAGTCTCCACTGCATCCACAAAAAATTGATGTGTGGTGTGCTGTCTCCGCCGGCCGCATCATCCCTGTGTTCTTCAATGAAACTGTGAATAGTGACTGTTATGTGTACAACATCTTCAACGTGTTTGCCGCACAACTTACTGATGATGAGTGTCCTAATGCTTACTTTCAACAAGATGGTGAAACAGCTCATTCTGCACACGCAACACTTGCCCGTATCCAGAAGTGTTCCCACCCGAACATGTGATCAATCGAGGAACAGAACAGCCCTGGCCATCATGGTCGCCAGACCTATTGATCTGCGATTTCTTCCTTTGGGGTGTACTGAAAGGTGTGGTCTACCAGAACAATCCACACACAGTCACTGACCTTCAACAAAACATCCAGGCCATTGTAGGAAACCCTTGCTCGTGCCTTCAGGAACATATGGACACGCCTTCACACTTGCCTCGAGGTCAATGGAGGACACTTCCAGCACCTACTCTAAGTCATTTGCACTGATCTTTGATCATTGTTACCTCTTTTCATACTCATTTTTACACGTTGTTTACCGGGCCACTTTTAAAAAATTCACCCTGTATTTGCCTATTGGTTAAAAATATTATAAAATGCCTTAATACACCATTATCTAAAGTTTTGAGAAGTTGACCAATTTAAAATATTGTTTTGAAACAGGTTCAATATAACACATTTAAATTCAGAGGAAGGAGAGGAAAACTGCTGTAGAGAAATGAGGAGAGGAAAACTGCTGAAGAGAAATAATTAACAAGTGCTAAAGACATTAAAAAAACTAATAAGTTAATTTGGTACTTGTTTCACAAAAGCATTTTTAATAACTGACAGACTTTAAAATCCTTTAGAAAGTTAGATACTGAAGGGGAGGCCGTGGCTTGGTGTGCTATCACTGAACACAACTGTGATGTTAAGCTACATCAGGCACGGCTAGTCACTGGATGGGCGACACTCTTCCCCCCCCCCCCCCCCGGCTGCTGCGATCATCATACAGCAGTCGTGAATCCAGGTCCATCCAGGGACCCAACTCGTCGGCCTCTGGCCATACAGGCCCTGGATGGATGTTTTGGATCCCAATTCATAAATTAAAAATTAAATTAAATTTACTACCCCCATTTGTGTATTATAGGATACAACTACTGAAAAACACTTGCGCTTTGAAGATTTCTTAGTTCGAATGGTCGATTGCTGAAACAGAGATATTTAACTGGAAAGAATGACACACTTGTTCCTCATATGAAAGTTAACCATCAAAACTTTTTTTGTTAACCTCCCCCCCATCTCTCATGGAAGGGCGAGGAAAAAAAATCCAGAAGAGGAGCCTGATTGAAATTAGTGCATGTGAGGGAGAAGCTATGTAAATATGTAAGGAAGTAAATATACGAGGGCATATTGAAAAGTAATGCCTCCATGGCTGTAACTTTTTTATTTTTTAACCGATTTTCAAAATTCTTTTTGTATCTGATACTTACATTTGTCCTCTATGTAATGCACTATTCACTTTTCGACATAGTCCCCATCCCTTTCCACGCATTGCGCCAACGCGTGACTAGTCGGGTGAATCCGTCGGAGAGGAATTCCGGGGTTGTTGTCGACACTAGGACTGAATGGCAGGTTTCACCTCATTGTCAGATGCAAGTCATGGCCCTTAAGGGGTTCTTTCTTCTTTGGGAAGTGGTTAAAGTCGCAAGGTGCAAAGTCTTTCATTTTTGAATTGTAGGCACTGCAACCCTCCTCTGATGTGTGGCGATCGTGTGCTGACGGGTGTTATCGTGCTGCAGAAGAGGATCCAAAGCTACCATTCAATCCTCGTGTCGACGACAACCCTGGAATTCCTCTCCGACAGGTTCACCCAACTAGTCCACGCGTTGGTGTAATGCGTGGAAAGGAATGGGGACTCTGCCGAAAAGTGAATAGTGCATTACAGAGAGGACAAATGTAAGTATCAGATACAAAAAGAATTTTGAAAATCGGTTAAAAAATAAAAAAGTTACAGCCATGGAGGCATTACTTTTTAACATGCCCTCGTATAAATAAATAATCAAACTAGCAACAAATAAGTAAAACAAGAGAAAATTTCATCTGGTTCCTTAAATATGTTGGAAAACCTGGACTTCTTTCACATATCTTCTAGGAATTATCAATATTGTTATACAGGGTGAGTTTAAAGTTGCACACATCAAAGTTTAGCTGCCCGTAAAGTACCAGTTTGAGAATTAATTGAAAGTAAAGTATCACAGAGATTAGTTGAAATGTTGCTTTTATTTTTAGCAGACAAATTTTAGATGTTACAATAAATGTTGGAAATGACGTCCTCTTTCGCGAATACAAAAGTGTTTTCATTTTACCAGATTTTGTGAGATTCTGCAAAGCATGGCAGTATTGGTATTAGAAATGGCTGTTATGATCTTTGTTTTCAGCTCAGTAATTGTGTGTGGGCTATTCACATAAACCGTATTTTTTAGATAACCCCATAGGAAGAAATTGGGGGTGATAAATCTAACGAGCAAACGGCACAATGTCTGGGAAATGACAAGCTGATAGAAAAATTCATTCAAAAGATGCATATTCTCTGTTCATGAAAGAAAGGAAAAACAACATGCCACAGTCTTGAATAACAAACGCTTCACAAATGAAGTCTCTGAGCACAAGATCACTGATACTGATCGAAATATATTCAAAATAAACTGCACTGCCATCTACCGAGAGGAAATCGAAACTCAATGTGTGTTCACTGAACTACGGCCCATTAAACTTTGATGTGCACGACTTTAAACTCACCCTGTATAAGGAATATCTCAAGACAAAAGAAAATTTATGTATGAAGCAGGAAATGGAAAACAAGGTTCCTTTGTAATAATATTCCGCAATAAAATTAATGTCAATTTTTTATGTGGAGATGTCCTTTAAAAATAATATTCTTTTCATTAGAATGATGTGAATAAGAAACATAAAAAATGCAACTATTATGTAGCACTATATATTTTAACATGCAACTATTTCTTGTCAAAAGAATAACAAGGAGAAATGCAAACCAGCATAAACAAGAATTACTTAGTGGTATATGGTGTTTTCAATAACGATGCATCACTCTTTTCTTAGAGGACCCCTCACTTTTAACATTTTCAAAGTAGCTTTACATCATTTCTTTTGAAAATAACTCAAATAAGAGATAATAATTAAACCGAAGAAACTCTTCAAATGTATCATAATCACAAAATAGAAAAAGGAAGGAAAAAAAATTCTGAGAACTGGACTCGAGCCAGGTACCATGCCTTTCGCCTCTTACCAATTGAGCTACCACAGACAATGACCCGCAAAGCTCTTACAATATGTCCATACAGACCTGAATATACTTTTCATTCCATACAGAGAATAACTGATTGTGATAAACAAACCTCCCTAATTGAAAAGATAAAACATCTTAATCATACATGTGAAATGTACATGATCTTTTGTAGGAGTGATTCTTCTTCATTACTTTCTTCAAGTCTGTTTGTTCTTTCAGGTTTCACTCTCATGATACCACCATTAGTATATGTATTGTAAAACTGTTCACCCATTTTATTTAACACATAATTAAATAAAAATTATATGCAGTTGTTAAAAGAAAATGCACTTCAAAATAATTAATATCAAAAAAGTTTATTAAAAAAATTCCTAAAAGATTTACCATTATATCACATACCAGTAATTAATAAATACTTTTTAATTTAGCTAATGACATTCAAAATTTTACTGGTCCAAAAAAATTAAAGCAGCACATACCTGACTCAATTTTAGCCAAAATTGTTTTGGAACATTTCAAAAAAGCTTCTTCAACGTTTTCACCTGTAAGTGCACTAGTTTCCAAAAACATCAATTCTGAAATGAAGAAGCAAAACAATCACTGAAAACTGTTTTAGGAAGTTCAAATTCTATCATGGTCCTTGTGATGGGAAAAATACTGACCATTTTCTTGAGCAAATCTGCTAGCTTCCAAAAATGTAACTTCTCTCTCTGCCTCCAAATCTTTTTTATTGCCTACAAGAAGAATGACGATGTTCGGACTCGCTAAAGTTCTAGCATCAGTCAGCCAGTTCGTCAATGCATTGTAAGTTTCTCGGCTGAAATCAAAATTATTACATATAATCAGTATCAATTATTATTACATGATACCACAAATCAGTAGTCATTAGATTAATATTTACCTGGTGATATCATAGACAAGCAAAGCTCCTGCGGCTCCTCTGTAGTAGCTCCTTGTAACAGACCTATAAAAAAGAAAAATACAATGATCTTCTTGGACTATGTATTATAAAAAAAAAAAAAATTTGAAAAAGAAATTCTTCTGAAAAAAATAGAGATATAATCTAAGATTAATTTTACACAATGAAGTAATTATTTTTACATTAAATATTAAGCAATCAGACAAAATTTTAAGTTTGGTGAATTCATGGCTTTCAAGGCTATTTTTAATACAAAAAAAAAAAAATTAGTAAGTTTATGAAAATATCTTTCTTCACAGCTTTCTTGGAAACATTTGTACCATTCATAAACCTTTGGTTGTGTCATAAATGCCTTCTCCAATATCTTAATAATTTTAGTCCACTTTCATCTATTTTAATGCAAAATTTAATATAAGTCTTTGATCCTAATATTATCAAAATTATAAAATCATAGAATATACTAAAATGCATCAGAATAGACTAAGGAAAAGATCAAATTCACCACCTTTACCATCGATCTACCTTACCTAAAGTCTACAATTTAGCCAATGTTTTTTGTGGAGTAAGACTCGCCACTGTTTACTAAACCAAGAATATGAACGATGAAGGATATAAAGGATGTCCTGAGGCCCCCACAAAATGCTTTAAAGATTTAAAGAATTCATGGATAAACAAAGACATAAGATCTGGATTTGTTGAAAATCTGAACAAATAAGGACAAAGTTCCAATTGATGAGAGTCTGACTATTCTATGAAACGGGAAGAAACTAGAAAAGATCCTAATACAAGAAGAAATTAAAACAGGAGAGTTCCTAAAAAAAAAAAAAAAAAAAAAAAAAAAAAAAAAAAAAAAAAAAAAAAAGAGAACAAAAGACATCATCCGAGAAAGGCAACTACGGTAGTTGTCATTACTAACATTATAGGCAACCTGAATTGACATCACCATCTTTCTCTATCAGGTTTTCCTTTTGGCTCAAAATCCTTTTTTGGCTTTGTATTCCATCAATTGGAGCAATCCAATTGGTCAATACTTCACTCCTGTTATACAGTGTATATATATTCTGTGTATCGTCACAGCGTATTTGTAGCTGTTTAGCCTGTAATGATAGTGGAATACCGAATTGCATTGGCAATAAAGATAGTTACCTTATCCTAGTATAGTTTTTATATATTCCTCTTTGGTGCAAGTGGGGACAGCTACTTTATAATTTGGTGTTTCCAACTGTATTGATACCGTCGACCAATCTTCAAGTGAAAAGTACCATTTGCAGGCCAACTGAGTGGCGGTACAATTTTTTTAACACATTTTTAAAGTGCTCATTTGACTCACAACTTGAATTTATATAAATTTTTAAATGCCGTTGTTTAAATAAATTCATTTAACAAGTACCAATTTACAAATCACAAAAAAATTTTATCTAAGCAGTCGTATGGCTAAGATATTCATTATCATATTGATCTAATAAAAATAGTCTCATTTACCTAAAAAAAAAAATGTTAGGGAAAGTTACAGTTTGTACGAAATGTTATTCAAAACATCTAATCCACGAAAAGACAAAGAAAAGAATGGATGCCATGATCAAGAGCAAACATACACATCAAAAAAAATTAATAATAATAAGTGTTCGGATAGTCATTATTTAGTATTTTTATATGCATTTTAAGACACAACAGTTACCAGAGAACAATTTATTTTTTCAATATTAATAAAAAGCAAGACAAACCTGAATCGTTCTTGTCCTGCAGTATCCCATATTTGTAATTTCACTGAACGGCCACCGACATTAACGACTTTTGATCCAAATTCTACACCAATGGTATGATTAGATTCCTGCTTGACTGGGGGAAAAAGCAGTAAAATTAAAAAAGAAAATAAAAAAAAAAAAAAAATGAAAAAGAAACAAAACAAAAACAAACAAACCAAAAAAAAAAAGTTTCTTTATTAAAAAATTGAAAAAATTACAAGGAGAATAAAAACCGAAAAAGAAAATTGACAAACGTAATAAGAATGTCAGGGCTACAGAAATAGCTAAAACCAAGCATTAATTTTAAAAAAAGAATCAAAACAAAGACTTAATTTAGGTTCCACCTCTATAAAGTGAAACTCAAGTACAAAAATAAATAAATGAATGAATAAATTTAAAAAAATTTGATGAAGTGTCTTGGAAAGATCACTCAAGAAATTTGGTCCTGGGCCAAGATTTAAAGTTGGAGATACAAGTTGAAATTAACTTAAGGCTGATGATAAATACTGAAGCCAACTGCAAAGCAATTAGATGGAAAATTTTAAAAAGCTATCTGCACGAATGGGCAGCCTGCAAATTACACAATTACTGTCTGAAGTAAAATTATCTGTCCAAAATTGCTTTTCTTTAGATGCCATAGATGAATGGACAAATACAATACATTCAGAACTATAAACTAATAAAATAAATATCCAAAAATTAACACAAGCTTGTAACTCTACAGTAAATTTGTTTTTCTTTCCAATGTATCTGGATTAAAAAAAAAAACAAAACAAAAAACAACGGATCCTCGACCTTCAATTTATTACATAGGTAACATAATATTAATCTAAAAAATATGTTAAAACTCTTGGCAATTATATTTTATTACTGAAAGCAACATAGCTAATTAATAAATGTAATAAACAAGCCAAATCATTTTCATCAGAACCAACCATAATATTTAACAGTGTTCTCCCTAGAACCTTCTGAAGAGGTGCAAAAAGGCTTATTACATGAAACGTTTCATAGCTGCAAAATGTTTTGCATGTTTTAAATTTTTGTCCATTCAGCTATTTCTTCCTTCTAACCATCTGAAAAAAATTATCCAGATCAATGATTTGCAATACCACAACAGAATCACAAAAATCATTCATTAAAAGCTGTGGGTGCAAATACAGCAAAAATCACTGAATGGGTTAAGATTTTATGGGGTTTTAGAATCAAAACAGACAGACACGTGGCCTACAACACAGCTGACATAACTATTGTTGAGAAAATGAAAACCTGGTTCATTGTTATTGCAATTGAGGACAAGTAGCACGAGAAGATCTTATAAGGTGGAACTTATAAATTGAAGTTGAACACTTTGGAAAAATAAACATAGTCCTACCGGTCACAGTGAAACCCTTTCACTTGTCCATCACTTACTGTGCCCAACTTCAGAGGATAAATTTCCAATAATCAATTTATTAAAGCCTTGAAAGTGATCTGCTGCTTTTAAGAATGGACATTCAAGAATATCAGGGAAGTGTGTCGTTGAAATATGGGAAGCGCTTGAACCATTAGAAATATGTAGATATGTATTGTAATGTGGATATGTCATTATAACATCTATTTAGGATCTGCCCTATTTCACCAAAATAAATGATTGCTTTAGGAATTTTTTTTTTTTAGCGGTATACATCCTCAGATACTAGAAACATTTTTAGCTTTAAATTAATTTCAGATGCATACAACCGCAAGTATCAGACCACACCTTAATATGTACACAATTCTGTGTAACTACTGAGTGGTGGATGATATCAGGTATTATTTTTGTTGGCAGACATGATTTCATGTTTTTGATGTTGAGTTTTAATACCTTCTATTTATTGTTTCTAGCATAGGCCAAAGGCCACTGTAATTCACCCAAATCAATACCACTTTCGTTTTCATCTATACACAATGCAGCAGAAACATTATACGATAGCCAAGTCCAAGTTTCCTTGCAACTCTATTTAACACTGTATGGACCATAAAATATATAGATGGATATAGAATTTATAGTCAAAACTTTGTTGGATTAGAGTGGACTGTTGAATGCTGAAAAAATAGGCAAGATCCAAGCACAGAGTACAGTTTAAAGTGTCAATATGATTTTATAACTATGATTTTTATATTCATGGTAACAATATCTATATAAAATAGCAATTAATTTTATAAAAGAAAATTTCATGCAAGTTCCCCATTATTCTCATAACAATGCTTTGCACGCAAGCCATATTTTGCAGTCTGTGAATATACAGTAGAACCTCAGTGCACGAACAATTCAGTTCACAAAAAACAATTATATTTCGGTTTACGCACCAACATTTTGGTTCACGAATAGATGACGTCACAATCTTGTTATTCTAGACACGTGCAAATAGATGGTGTCATTTCGTACTACATGTATTCACTTTTTGTAATTTGTATTCGTATGAAATCGCTCGCAATTTAGGATTTATATCTTCAATGTATTGCACTGTACCCATATTAAATAAATGGGGTGGGGGTCTGTTTTTGATCGATGGTACGGATTATTTGTATTAACAATGATTTGAATGGGGAAAGTTGCCTCGATTCACGAAGAAATCCGTTGGCAAGTTTCCTAGAACAAATTAAGTTTGTGAACCAAGTTCGTATATAGTTAAAATTATAAATGATTAAAAAGACTTACATTTATTTTCAATAAATTGATGCAACAGACATGATTTGCCTGTGCCTGCACTTCCAATAACCAAAAATTTAAAAAGGAAATCTGTAAAGAAATAAAAACACTGAGTAAACTTAATTAGGCTAAGTGACACTGATATAATGTGACATTCTAAAGGTTAATTGTACAAGTTACAAATGATGCCATTTATTTAGGAAAGGTATACAGAGCCTAATCAAACCTAAAAAAAAAAAAATATGACATGCATAATACATACTTTCACAAGAATATTTAATCCATTTTAATTAAACCCAAAATATGAGGTTTTCCTTTTTCTAGGATAGGAGATCTATTATGTGCAAGTTAATAATTATAATGAGTGTTAAGAGACAACAGGTGAGAAGGCACTCACCAATGATAAAATCGAAGTTTTGGAAACTGATAAAATGAAATGTGGATTAAATATTTACATAAAGTACTTAATGCATGTACTGTATTTTAATTTTTTTTGTAAAGTTCCTCGTTTGTAAACTTGCTGTGCAATTATCCATTTAAATAAATATAAATACAAGGCACCTCAAAAGTAGTTATTGTATATAGTTATTTACGTTAACTTAAAATTCATTTTTAAATTTATTTATTTTTACATGAGAAAGAAATGGAAGACCATACCAAAGCCGTATATGAAAAATATGAATCTAATGGTTGACGTGTTTTGATTTTGCATCATCAAATGGGCACTGAAACAACAGAGAAGTAAAAAATATGTATTCCGACTTCTTCGTTATACTAAGCCCAGTTGATGATGTCAAATCGAAGGTGTTGGCTATTCAAATGTTACTTTTCATTAATTTGCTCCAGGGTGGTCTTCCATTTCTTTCTGAAGTTATTATTTTCATGATGAAAATAGAAAAGAAAATTCCGCAACCTGGATTCGAACCAGGAACCTTTGGCTTCAGTGTTCGAACCACCTATAACGGCTTATTATTTTCAGTGCAATACAGTCGAATCACCTATAACGAATTTTTAAATGTCTGCAATTTTGTCCGATATAACGAATTTATTTTTGTTGAAAGTGGTTTTCTTTATATCCTGACAAAGAAAAAAAATCCCCACTCAACTGGTAACCCAATATGTCCTGTTTTTCTCTTTCTCAGCTTCTACTTCCTTTATGATCTTAATTTTAGTGTCACGATCTAAACATTTTCTAATACGTATATGCATGATTTCAGCCTAGCAATAGCCGAAATCCCAAAACAAGTGTTTCCTGTTTCTCTACTACTGTATTCTTCACCTCCTCCTACCAATAACCCAATGCTAAATTTAAACACAAAAGAACAAGTTGATTTTTCAAAATTTCGCTATATCCATACAAAAGTTGTATAAGAGCCCATAAAAATAATTTGCTATACCAAAATACATTTTCGTTATAACCATAGAAAATTTGAACAGTTTCAATGAACCTGTAGTTGGGAATTTTAATTAACTTTGCCGAGCTTATTATTAGTGGGTTCAACTGTATTTACAGTAAAATCTTGAATACACGCCCGGGCATCTATTTGTTTCAATGGTCCGGACCCCCCTGGCGATTAATCGAAACCCGGCATTTATTTGAGACCCGGCGTTAAGGGCTTTTTCCCAATAACAGAGTGTCTGATAGGGTGATTACGTAAAATTCCCTGAATATTCCCGGTTGATCATGTAATTTTCCTTGACCAATTTTTCGTTCCAATTTCGCATTTTTTTGCTGAATTTGGAAAATTCACGGACTCTTCCCAGTTACAAAAAATTCCCTGACTTTTCCTAGTTTTCCCCGTCGCTAGTCACCCTGCAATAAATCCGACAAAGTTTTGAAATGCAATTTAATACAAATTTTTTTTTTGTAAACTAAAAACTAATAATTAGATAATATGATCTTCTGGTTCGGAATCACTGGAGATAACTGCCTCATTATTATAAAGTTCATCATCTTCGATCTCTTGCAAGGTAATGGTTTCTGAATCCTGCATAGAATCGCGCAATTTCAGCAATATATCTCTGCCGGCAGGGATATGAATCATTTAAACGGGGTCTTTAAATGTTGTTCAGGGTCTTTCTGTGCTGCTGTCGTTTTTCGGTGGTTTGAAAGATGACCCGGATCCGGCGTTTGAGACCCGGCGTTTAATCTATTTTTTACACCTCACCCGACTTTTATTTGAGACCGGCGTGTATTCAAGATTTTACGGTAAATAAACTATCTATTTTTGGGCTACTCCGTATAAAATCAACCTATACTTCTTTGAGTAATGATACTGTGCTATAATAGCAACATTCAATTTTTGTATGTAAACCTATTAGAAAATGCCATTTTCAACCCATTTATAGCACTTATTTTTAACTCCTGCGTCCATATGTATTTGTACTCCAATTCCTGTTCTCCCATTATCCATTTACTAGCCATTTAATACCGATTAGGAAATAGTGAATTAAAATGTTTATTATTATTACTATAAATTTTAATTATTTTGGAGTGATGATAAATTTTGAGTTATGTGATCTTTGAAGCATAACCCCATTTTCAAGAGCACGTATATAAAAATCCATTTTCTGAATGTCTACAACAATGTCTCAATATTTTACAGTTAACTTTATAATGAAATATCCATTTTTTCTGGAAGGCTCAATAACGAGCTGATGACAAGGGTCAATATTCAACACTGACATAGTGCCTGAGGCAAATGAGATTTTTTTTTATGAGAATATCTAGTGGATAAATATTAATAGGCGACTGCATTTTTTTTTTAAGGTTTGTCACTCCTTTTAAATATTCTTTAATATTTTTTAATTTAATTTTTATTTTTTAAGATGCATGAAACTGATGGGGAATGTGTCCGAGATTGGGAAGGTTTTGATTTCTGGGCCCCATCAGGTTTTATATAAAAGCATGTTTTCGGGAAGGCGGGGTATTGTCTTTTAAAAGGATGCCTTTGTCAATTATTTTTTCCGTGCTGTTTCTATGAATTAAGATGAAAATTTAAATGACTTCCACGAAGTATATACATTATACCGGATATGCAAATTTCTGATGTCTTTCGTACATTTTATTACAATGCTTGATCGTTCCCCCTCGTTCGATATACGCCTGTCTATACAAAGTGGCACAAGAGAGACAGGATTTGTTATTTATTTAATTTTCAGCCATTTTCGCCCGTTTGTTTTTCATTAAAACACACCTAAAAATGGTCGTTAGCACACTATGATCATGATCAAGTGACAATTCGCCAAATGGACATCACAGATCAGATTCATGCTTTATTCCACAATTAAAATTCGTGTGTCCAGCGTATTTCATATCGGATGACAAACAGCTGATCGACAACTCCAATGTTGTTATTCTTCATCTTCAATGAGAAACGATCGCAATGAGCGGGGGAAGACGAGCACAATAGGGTGCTTTGATGTGCTAAGTTCAATGCGACAGCTGGCGTTTGCTTCGTAAAACGGGCATTTTCTCAATAAGAAATCTACGTCTAACGTTACGATTACCCCCAGACTACGTACTGTAACATGTACGTTAGGCTTATTTCCCTTTAGCGTGCACACTCGGTTCATCCAATGCAAGCAAAGCATCACGATCTGAATTTGGTGCATATCAATACAAGAGTCAGAGTTGATAAATTGCGCAAAATAACTTCGCACGCCCATCAGCTTGGCAATTTCAAGGTCGAGAAAATATTTAGAGAGAAACTGGTTGAAGCATATCTTACCGTAACTTTCCGACATTCCTAAAAGAAAACAAAATAAATTAATTTGTATGAAATAACGAAAGTTCGTCCCTGCAGACTCCACACGAGGTGACGTCACGACGTGATCTCGCTCCCTAACGTCTAGGGCGAGAGTGGCCCCGCGTGCAACGATGCGGTCTGCTTCATCGAGCGATGACGACGACAACAAGTTAACAAGTTGAGTCTTTCTAATAATTAAGCTTTTCTTCTTTTTTTTTTTTTTAAATCTAATCTCTCTCTGTCGACAACGTTATTATATGACGTCTGATCATTTTTTTAATTTTATGTCTTTTAAAGATGCGCGCGTTTTGTTTTGTTTTGAAATCTTGGCCTTGTAATGATCGCGCTGTCGATGATGGTTTTCTAATCGTCATCAACATCCGAAGCGGCTACTTAACATGCACACCATCGCCGTTCTCGATTGTCTTCGTGCCATTGAACTGATGATCTTGAATGAGTCATAATGATCGCAAATGTGGGAGGGGCAAAATTGCCGACAATCTGTCGTACAATAATCGTGAAACAAAATAATCATTCAAACCAGATCGTCAATTTTCGATGGATATTAAACTTTTCCAGATGCATTTTGAGAACAGCTGATGGCATTAAGACGAGCGCATCTCTAATGTACTCACTCATATACTTATAAGCAAACAATTTATTACGTTCCCAATAAGAAACTACACTTTTTGTATTTCGATTATATTTTAAAAGAACATGCTCAGACAGACATTTTATACAAAGCAATTTTGCAAAGTCATTATGATCGATTAATTTGATTACTAATCACTAAACTTTTTTTTATATTTAAGATTAATAAAATTGCATAATATAAATCTATATTATAATTCTGCTTGTAAATAATAATAATAATAATAATAATAATAATAATAATAATTTAATAGTTTTATTTCAATAACTTCGTATATAAACACAATGCCATCTCCAGTCTAGAGAAATAAGTGCACCTCTAGAACAAATAGTGACACGTGTTAAACTCATAAAACGCAGTATATATAAACTCACAATGAAGTGGTATCAAAAAAAGTACTTGCATAAGTTCCTTACCTTTGAAAAGCCACCCTTCTCCATTTCAGCATTCCTCTGGAATGTGACCTTGAAGTCATCTTTTTATTTATTTACTAGCAGAGGCACCTGGGATAATTACAGTTGTAGGTAAACAGAACAACAGTACTCATTCATTTCTTCGGTGGCATTTAGATAGACACGAATTAACAGGTGTCCTTCGAATGATTATTATAGAGCATAATACATTATGCTTGTTGATTTGAAGAGCAGAGTTCATTTATACTTTGTTATCAGTTATTTCATCAATGTCGCCCGAGTGAAGGGACCCGGCATTGCCCAGGATAACTCCAGTTGTAGGTAAACAGAAGAACCTCAATTTGGTTTTCATTAATTCTACAATTTCCTATTGTTGACGAAGCTCTCATTGTTCAGATGTTTCCGAAGCACGGATATTTTTGGCTTCTCTGACCATTCATTTCTTCAGTTGCATTTCGATAGATATGAATTAACATGTATTCTTTGAAAGATTATTAGAGAGCATAATACAGTATACTTCTTTGTTTGAAGAGTTGAGTTGATGCATCCTTTGTTATCGATTCTGTCGCCCGAGAGAAGAAACTGCTTCCTCTATCACCTTTCCACTCTTTCTCAGTAGTCCGCTAATTCTCCATTATCTTCAGTTACTGATCATTTTTAAAGATTTTCAAGAGAATGGTAAGTTTTAAGAAAAGAAAAGCCCGAACAACAGGAATTCTATGTATTGTTACAAATTCAATTTTGTTTTATAATTCTCAGAGGTGGGATGGAATCTTTATTCTTAATGAACCTACTCGTATTGCATTGTTGGTCATGAGATATCTCTTATTTGTATGTCCTGCCATCACATGAATATCGATTATTATCGATAATTATTATTTTTTCGAAATCTGAGTTAGACAGTGACCTTCCTCTTGCTTTAAAGATCAAGTGTGCAAAATTTCATCAGGATCGGAATAAACTGTAGATTTGTATAAGAAACAAACAGACAAACAAACATTCTTCTTTATATATATGATTTATTTATTTATTTATTTATATAAGGGAGATAATGGAATAATGAAAAAGATTAAAAGTAATAATAATAAGTGAGTCAAGAATCTTCTGCGATTCGCACGTTATCTCGGCAACAGTGCAACCTTTCAGCTGGATCTGCCTCTTTGGGAAAAGGAAGAAGCCTTCAGGAGCTAAATTTGGCGAATATGGCTTGTGTAGAAGCTATAACATGTGCTTGATGAGAACCTCACAAATGAGGAGTGCTCCGTGACAGTATGCATTGTCGTCGTGGAGAATCCATTTCTTCACGCATCACAGATGCAGGCACTTTCATTGAATGTTCTCCCTCAAATGTCCTAGAAACTTGCAATAAAACTCTCTGTTGATGGTCTAGCTCTGGGAGATGAACTCTCGATGAACAATGCCATGTCAAAAAAAGACGATGAGCATGTTCTTGATTGAGCCTTTTTTCGTTGTGGAGATAATATCATCATCTCTGTAACCTTGCAGATCATTTTCAATGTCCCTGTGGCTGATTTCCTAAGTTTAACACAAAACTTCGCATTGCCACCTTGTTCCAATTTGATCACATAATTGCACTCTAGCACACACCCACGATCACAAAAATACCAATTTAACAATTAGCACGTTAAACTTATTGATATCATGTAGCATCCGGGTTATAGCTCATTATTGCTGTGTGCAAAACCCTGTGCTGTTATATGTTGGCATGCTATAGAGCTAGTCTGGGAACTTTCGTATAATCTCTATAATCACACATTTTTTCAGTCATGCATGACCTGTCTGATACATCCCATTTTGGCATTGAAATACCTGTAGAAATCCCATTTTGGCATTGAAAATATGCTTTCCACGTCAGTCCTCACTTCCTCGTCATTTCTGGGTTATAGCATCATAGCCCTGGGAAATCATCCAAAAAGCAAAGGTACATAAAGTGATATGCAGGCATCAGTAAACTTAAAAGGCAGATTAGTGATAAAATGGCAAGAAGTCAAATACTGTCTTGAAATTCTCTGTACAATGATTCCTACAAACGATGTGAAACATCATGAGATGCTGATTTGAATAAAATAAACATTGTTTACATCATGTATTAAAG
Organism: Rhysida immarginata; assembly: GCA_023313115.1. NCBI lineage: Eukaryota > Metazoa > Arthropoda > Chilopoda > Scolopendromorpha > Scolopendridae > Rhysida > Rhysida immarginata. The sequence goes on from JAHWFO010004153.1 coordinate 1,785,291, forward strand.
TTTGAAATGTGTCAGGGGCTTTATTTTCTTGCATAGATTGTATGCCTTGTATCCTGTTAATTGTCTTGTAGATGATGATTAAGTCATATTGGACACAGCAACACTATTCTTAATGTTTCTAAAAATTTTTAGTGATCTATAAAGCTGTAAAAAAATTCTACAATTTTTGCTACTTCTTTATTTCAGGTTCTCAAAACTAATGAAAGCAAGTTAACAGAATGTATCTATTAGTATCTACTACAGGACTAATCAAATTGCATTACAGAAACAGTTAAAGAGGAGATCACAACCATAAAACAAAGGCCATCAAACAAAATGTTACCTTTTCGAGTGAAAACGCTTACATCTTATGTGGTTTGCAATACTTTATGTCGACGTCAATGTCTACATCTTGGTCTCCACAAAACAGTTAAACTTGAGCACTATACAAAACTGCTTCGTAAATCTTTAAACACTAGAGGGTTATTCAGTAATTTTTTACGACGACAATTTTCCAAAAACAGCACCGAAACAAAGTCAACCCAGAAAAGTAATAAGAAAGTTAGGAATGCTGAGCTCAAGCGTCTCTTTCAACAGGCAAAATCGGAAAAATGGAAGTTGGCAGGTAATAAAATTTATCTTCTTATTTTTCGTATTAATTACACATGAAATATTTTGATGTGAATTCTAACTTTCTCATTTGATAACTGGTCCCGTTTACCATCAATATTAGGAGCTGTCTGCTTGCTTTTCATTTCCAGTGGTGTAACAATGGCCGTTCCATTTTGCATTGGAAAAGTCATTGACGTTATCTACACAACAGAAGCTGGTGAGAAAAAGAAGCTGTTGCATTATATCTGTACAGTTTTTATAATTCTCTTCATAATTGGAGGCATAGCAAATTTTGGACGAATTTATCTGATGCAAACATCAGGTAGGTCTGATGCATGGAGAAATATATTGTTATTTTAATATTGGCATTAAGTTTTTATTAGTATGGTTTTCATCCTGAATGTAGGTCAGAGGATAGTGAGAAATTTGCGGCAACAGGTGTTTGCATCTTTAATGAAGCAAGAAGTTTCATTTTTTGACAAAAATAAAACCGGAGAATTGATCAATCGGTTGTCATCAGATGCAGCTTTAGTTGGATATTGCCTTACACAGAATATCTCTGATGGTTTACGCTCTTTAACTGCAATTATAGCATGCTCTTCTATGATGGTAATGCATGTCACAAACATTCCAAGGGTTAGTTCTAAGTTCCTTACAATCACCATGAGAGATAAGAGCCTCAGGACATGCAGCAAAAGACCAATTAGTCCTTATGTACAAATGTCCCAATGAAAATCATGCACTTCTCCCAGTGATAAATTAACTACTGGAGTCCCTTGCTGTAGAAGACCTCTGTTTGGCCCTGGAGAAATTGTTCCATCTCAAAGATGACCTTATCATCATCTTGGAAGCTATTAAAAAAATGGTCTGAATCAGTCTTAGCATCGTGCCAATACTGAATTAGTCTGGCATCGTATCTCTGTTATGCTGTTTCTGAAATGGAGTGTGATGGCCACATCCAAAGTGGCTAGATCAGTCTGGAATATAACCCCCTTCCTGGCAGCCTTTCATCAGTGAGAGCCACAAATTGTGTGGCAAGTGGAGGTCTTGGTCCTTGATGATAGGAGAATCACAGAGTAACAGATCATACAATGGGGCATTATCCCCATACATGCTTTCGACTTGGCATGGATCTGTGATGTTGTCTCCATGTATTATACCATTCACTTTGATTTTACCAATGGACTGTATGGCTATCTTGGATTTGGTGCAGCTACAGCCAATACATTAAATACAGCACAGGTTAAATTTGTTTGGACGTCTCTGCATGCTACCATTGTCATTTTTGTGTTGCACCCAAACTTCCATAGTGATTGTATATTATTATTATTAACAATTGTAATCAAAAGAGGGGAAAATTATTCTGAAGAAGTTATTCCTTAATAAAGGAACAATATTATTATTTTGATTTAATTAATACATGTTTAAATCATTATTATAAACAAGAAAAGTTTTATTAACAAATGCAGGCATGCAGCACTGAGCATCCTTCTTATATTCTGTAAAAGAATATGATATACAATACTGGCATTATGCAATCATTACTTCTAAATAAACCAATGTAAAACGATATCATATTGTAAGTTTTGCATCTCCTCGCAAAGACGTGGTAACACTTAAACTGAATATCACAAAAAGATGTGTTTTTCAGTAAAGAAAAATGTTAAAAAAATTCTACATGAATCGAACTAGGGACCACAAACATATAAATACAATAGTTTATCATGGCATACAAATTAAATGCAAATTTAATTGAGACCACCATGGACCATTTTATGCCTGGCAATGATGCATATGCTAATGCCCAAAATTTAAGCCTGAGCAAATGGGATTACTAATTTGACTTGCAGATTGGATTTTTTATCCCTGTGCTGTTCAGACATTGTTTGATTGGATGCTAAGCAAACACGCTTGTAAATCTGTTGTCTATGAAACTCAATCATTGTATCATTTTTTTTTTTTAATTTTTACCCTTTCAGGTTTATATGTCTCCTCATTTAGCAATGGTTGGTTTGAGCATTGTTCCACCAGTGGCAGCTTTAGGCATCATATATGGACGATTTGTTCGAAACATCACCCAATCTGTTCAGGATAAATTAGCAGATACAACACAGGTGGGAGAAACAGTGATCTCTAATGATTTTGTGAAAGTTTTATTTACTAAAGGCAACAACATTTACGCTATTAATTTCATGATAATTGTAAGTTCTACAAAAAGAATTAGACTTATTCATGTATTAATTTATTTCAAATCAGTGAAATTACAAGACGTGACCTCCAAAATGCATATCTGGAGTTCACTAGGTTTCCAGCTTTATTTATTTCATTACTCCAGGCTTAGTATACTCTTACAATATGGGAAAATATTTGGCAACAACTTACAATATAAGGATGAAATCGGTTTTATGACTATGTGGTAAAAGAATATACGAATTTTAAATTTTGACACACTGAATTCATTGGTGTTGGTCATGCTCTTGAATGGCGAATGGGAACCTACCATTTGCTCAAAGGTTCATAAGAAGCCTCTAAGTAATTGTTTTTGGCAGCTACTCAAAATGACAGAATGGCATAGTAGGTAACAAAGATGAATAGTAATGCTGTTGCAAATCATGTTGTGTGTAACCTTTTTACTTTTTTCTCTCTGTAGAAAATGGAAAATTATTGATGAATTTTCTTACTCCAATGTCTGATAAAGTGAAAGGTTGGAAACTGAAGCTTTGCTTCAACTCTAGGAATAAAATTAAGATAAAAAATGAAAGTAAAAATTTTGCAGCCTAGACTCGAACCGGAACCAGGAGTCACCTCTACCAACTGGGATCAACGCCACTTAAAAAAACAAAGCCTGCTTACTGCGTCATCAAACGAGGGCTGACAATCCAACAAGTGAGCAGGCCTTGTTTTTTTAGCTGGTGTTGGCTGGATACTCCTGATTCGTTATTTGAGCCCAAGTCGTGGAATTTTTCCTTTCATTTTTCATCTTAAGTTAATCCAATGTCTGAACCTCTATCTTAGTTTATCCAATAGGAATAAATATTGCGATATTTGTGGGCCTTTACCTGGCAATTACCCGGACACAATGCAATATTTGTGGGCCTTTTCTGCAAACTTTCTGTGAAATAAAAAATAAAATTAAACATACTAATTATAATGCAGTTAAAATATTAGACAAGAATTTAAAATGTGTTTATACGGTATATGACTTTTTTTCCCCACATTTGTGCGTCTATAAACACATCAGAATATAAGTCTTGTTCTTTTAGCATATAATCTAACATTAAACAATGATGTATTCTAAGTAATTTTTTACATAACCATTTCAAAATTTCAAATTTCCTGAAAATGCTTTAATCTTTTGATCTAGATTGCAGAAGAGCGAATTGGAAATATTCGAACAGTTAAAGCTTTTGTGCAGGAAGACAGGGAGAAACACAAATATGCTCGCAAATTAAAAGAATTGCTGAAGCTTCAGAAAGTTGAAGCTTTTGCTAAAGCAGTCTTTTATGGAATGGTATATAAAGAAGCCAACGTGTTATTAATTTTTATCTTTTTTCACTTTACTTGTATTTTTCAATGAGAAATTTGAGAATTTTCAAGTCCTTTGATTTGTCTTATCCTTTGAAGCACAGGCTGGATTAAGTGGAAATTTAGTTGTGTTAACTGTCTTATACTATGGTGGCAATCTCATGGCTGATTCTCAAATCACTGTTGGGAATTTATCGGCATTTCTTTTATATGCTGCATACATGGGAGTTTCACTAGGAGGTTAGCATCTTTTATCCATTCTCTTAGAATAAATTTTTGAAATGCACTGTTGTGCCAAAAGTCATGGGATAGTAGTTTTTAAAGATAGCTGGCGCAACTGAACTGTGATCTCATGGACATTGCCAAATCAAGTCTCAATTGTGGACGACATTAGGCGAGTCAGTTTGAGTAACGACTAGGCAACTTGAAGACAATTATCAGAGTTCAAGCGATAACAAATGCTTGACAGATGGGATATAAAATTCTTTAATGGCCAATGTGATTAAAATGATTCTAACTTTTGGTTAGTTAGCAATCAGTTTTAACTGGGAAACATTGCACCAACCCTTGCTATTGTCCCGGTTAGCTAACTGCTTGGAATATGGGTAATGATGACTGATTGGTTCATTTTGTTCCAACCACTTCCGGTCAACATGGCTGATTTTTTTCATTAGATGTTTGATATTTATCCAAACAACTTCTCCAATTAGTTTATCCAATTAGATACCCAATCAATTAATAATATTAAGAGGGAAAAAAGGATTTTTTCAAACCACACTTTCATAAGTTTTTATTATAATATCTCTTCAAGCTGGCGACAATTTGTGAAACTAAATGTTTGATCTAACAATTAAGCAATTCGTGTAACAATCATCCCTCCACAAATCAACAACCAAGTTGCCAACTTGTGGAGAGACTACTGAAATGAATATGCGTCCTAGAACACATTCCAGTGAACCGATTTGAAAATTTTTTTCCTGTAATATGCACTGTGTATGTGTATCAAGTTTCAGCTCGCTAGTTTGTTGGAAGTTGGTTTAATATTGATTGCAAGATTTGACCTGGACAGACAGACAGACAGAGAAGTCAAGTTAAATAAAAGTGTGTAAAAATATATTCATTTGTTAGAATACTGAAATGATTTTCAGTAAGTGCATTTCTTAACTTATTTCTGTTTTGTAATGCCATTTTTTTTTTTTTTTTTTGCTAGCCATGGAGCTAAACTGCAGTCTTCCAGCAGTTAAGTTAAACTGCACGTGGTGAAACAGAAACAATTTTAACTGGGACTTTAAAGGATAGTTATTTTTAACTGATGTTGATGCAACCGTCCGTTAGTTATGTTAACATTTAATATTTCTCTAGAATTGTCCATCCCATCATGGACAACACAATGGCAACCACAGATGTTTACTAATTGCACCTGCATTGTCTGGATAGAAATCCAGGTAACAGATAAGCAGCACTGGTGCAAACCACATACATGTGGGATATGGTTGCAGAAGATTCACCAGTACATCTTTCTTAATACTCACCTAGATTGTGATATCATTAACTGGATCCGGGAAAGTAAAATGTGCATGTTTCAATGAGTCGAAAGTTCAAGTTACGAACAAAGAGGCCAGTGTTGGGATGTGACACAGAACCTAGAGGCCATAGAACCCAGTTGTCAGCAGAGCAGCATCCCTATTGTCTGATGTCTGTCTATTGACATGATTATGCTTGCTGGACCATCTAAAATCACATGGACTTCATTTACCCCAAAATAATGGGATATTTCAGGAGGATAATGTACTATGTGGTTGGGCCTGGGTTGCCCAGAAAAATTTGTTTGAGGAGCATTCTGGAGAGTTCTCATAAATTGTCCAATGTGAATCCATTTGAGCATTTCAGGGATGTGCAAATATCATGAAGGGTGGCTCTCCAGACAGCAGGAGTCAACATCTCTCCAGACACTTGTGAAATCAATGCCACACTGAATTGCTGTGCTTTGCTAGGCAAGCGTATGATACATGTACTTTGACACTTTGTGCCTATCCCACAACTTTTGGCATTTCAATGTAAATGCATGAAAAATAAAAAATAAAAATATTTTTTTATTCCTTTAGGTTTGACCTCATTTTATGCAGAACTGATGAAGGGTATTGGTGCAAGTGTTAAGCTATGGGAGATAATAGATAAAGTTCCTGCAATTGAATCAAGTAATAACATAAGGACTATATAATAAAAACTTATATTTATTATTTTATTATTAGGATACTAATTTAAAGAAACATTTATTTCCTTTTAGCTGGCATTATTCCAAACACTCCTCCTCAGGGCAACATCGAATTTAGAAATGTTAAATTCAATTATCCAACACGTTTCCAACAAACAATAATTAAAGATCTAAATCTAAGAGTTGAAGCAGGATCTGTGACCGCCATTGTCGGCAAAAGTGGATCAGGGAAGTCAACTATTGTCGCTCTTCTGTTGCGCCTCTATGATCCTACAGAAGGTAATTCCTGCCTCTCAAATGACCAACATATTCTTAAAATCCCGGGAAAATTCCACACACATTAAAACACCTGGGATGATAAATGGAAAGCTTTTATCTTTGATTTCAGGAACTTTACTCTTAGATGGTGAAGATTACCGTTCATATGATCTGGAATGGCTAAGATCTCACATAGGAATCGTCAGTCAGGTAAGGACTCAATTTGATAAACTTGAACAGGCAAGTTCAAATTTGTAAGTGGATAGTACATGAAACTTGTTTTGTTTAGGAACCCATTTTATTTTCCTGCTCAGTTCGGGAAAACATTGTGTATGGGGCTACTCAACAAAAACCAGTGAGTGAAGAAGATATCCGTAAAGCAGCAGAGGATGCTAATGCCTTGAATTTTATCAATACCTTTCCAGAAGGATTTGATACTGTTGTTGGGGAAAGAGGGGTCATGCTATCAGGTGATTGCTAAATTGTTAAGTAAAATAAATAATATAGTGTATCTAAATAAAAAAGAGTTAGGTTGTAAATCTTTAATATATGGCTAAGCAAATTAAATTGATCTTGATTATTCAGACCTCAATCATTCTTCAGACAACCTCCCCCTGTTTTAGCCCAAAAAATCAGGGGTCAACAGTAATCTCGTATATTAAAGATTAACTCAAGAATGGTTTATGAGGATTATTATATACCATGCCTTAATGTTTTATAATCTCATATATTGTTTTAAAAAGAAAAACCCACTTTAAATATTTTGCAAAATAAACTTCAATAATCTTATTTGTCTAGAAATCTTATGTGGATAATGCAGATGATTAAGCTAAGAATAAAATAAAACTCTTTTTCCACAACGAAACAGGAAATGAAC
>JAHWFO010004153.1:1797756-1818835 GCA_023313115.1 Rhysida immarginata
GTTCATTTCCTGTTTCGTTGTGGAAAAAGAGTTTTATTTTATTCTTAACTTAATCAACTTCAATAATCTTAATTGTAAACTAACCAATTTCATATATTTAATGAGGAATTAATATAAAAAAATGTTTGTTTCTTTTAGGGGGTCAGAAACAAAGGATAGCTATTGCAAGGGCAATATTAAAAGTAAATATATAAATTATTCATTATTTTTAAGCAATAAGAATATTAAAACATGTGAAATCATATATTCCTGAAAATTATTATACAGAGTGGTAACAAAATATATGGATAAACATCAGGAGCAGATTCCCTTCATTAAAAGAAGAAAAATGATCTTCTAAACAAATATATCGAAATGCATAGTTTTCAAGATAGAATACTTAACAATACTGTGCACCAAACCAATCTTCACGTGGATGCAGGTTTCCTGGGACTCATGTGGACCAGCCCACATATGGTTATCTTGCATTTGTGATGCCATCTCTGTTGAAAGTTGCTTCATCAGCTCACATTTTGAATATGTGGTGGGCTTGTCTGTAGAGTTCTCACACTGTAAAGTGAAATGGAAGAGTTCGCTTTATCGCGTTCAACAGGTAGGGATGCTTTAGAGATAGTATACTTTAAACCCTCATGTATCTGTGAGCTGCTTTTTTTCACTCAAGCCTGCTCGCAACCACTCGTTGCAGCCTATTGTTGAAGTGCCAGGATTAAGAAAATTAGAGCATTAAAAAAAAAAAAATCCCTACCTATTGAGTGCGATAAAGTAAACTCTTCCATTTCACCTTACAGTGCGAGAACTCTACCACCTTTTCTAGCACTTAAGTATACTTAACCAAGAATAGTCATGCAAACATGTGATTACTAACTGAACCCAAAATAAAGCCATGTCCATCCTAAATGAACATTTGTGGATGGCCCTGCATTCAGAAGCACATAAACAAGCAAGCTCGCATAGTACATCAAGAGAAAAGTGCATGTTTATGTGCATTTATAGTTGCCATGTGTGGACAAAAAACGTAAATGTGCCCTGTTGTCCACGTTTTTTCCATGCCTTGTCAGTCATGCTTGGTCTGCCCCTTTGTTTGCCTTGCAATTTTACTTTTCGCATGCTGCCATGTGAATGATTTTTTTTTTCTTTTTTTTTAAGTGAAAATGATGCAAAAGTAATTACAGTTGAGGACCTCAAATCCAGATGTCAATAATTACTTTAACTGTATAACTGTGAAAACTTTTATTTTAAAAGAAATTTTTAATAACCATAGTCAGAAACTATTTAATTAAATATATACACAGGAGTTAAATATATCTGTAAAACCACAAATCTGGAAGGTTTCTAGTCCTGAGCATTCCGGATTTGCGGTCCTCAACTGTATTTAATTAAGAATGTAAAAGAAAAATTTTTATTTTATGATAAATGTACCCTCAATATCCTTAACAAGAGGATTATACTGCCAAAAGCAAGAACCATTTAAAACACATCATAGTCTTCAGATGCTGACTGGTTCAGATACTGCTAAACATCCATGTTTTCTTGGGGAACACTGAATTCTTCAAACATTTCATAATTACTGTTAGAGGAAGGGGAAGGAATTAGAGCATCGACAATGAAAGTTGTGGTCCATTCCATGGCTCAAGTTTAGCTCATGGAATTTTTCCTTCCTCTTTTTTTTTTTTTTTTTTTTTTTTTTTTAACAGAAATCCATGTTTTTGTTTCTGTGTGTTTGCACGTTTGCATTTATGGATGCATCTTAACATGATTATTTACTGTTGCACTCAAACACTCTACCCTAGACACATCAACATCAAACTTCTTTCTTTTATTCTTTGGGAAATTTCTTGGTTGCACTTAAATAGATGAGAAGTCACTTTCTGACACATAATTTTTTAAGATTATGTCAGTTTACACTATCATTAGTTTTCATGTGTATAATTAAAATTGCAATCTTGCAATAAAGGAACACTTCATTCATGCAGACAGTGAATACAATACCAAAAATATTTCTAGTTTTATCAAATGTGAAATTTCTGCAGCATTAGGTTTTATGCCAAAAAGCATTATACCGTATTTACCCAACTATAAGACGAGATTTTTTTCCAAATTAAAGCGCCAATAAAAAGGTGCCATCTTAAAATCACAAATTACTCAAATATGCTGACTTTTACAAGTTAATGCTAAAATCCTCCACCTCAGCTGTAGTGGCATTTAAATTTGGAAAAAATCTCATCTTATAGTCAGATGACCCCCCATTTACTGGCATTCTCGATCATAACAGGATCACACGAGATTTTACGATAGATATTTTTAAATAAGTATTTTTGCTTCCATGTTCATTAAAAAAAATTTTTTCTCCAAAAATTTACCTCAAAAAAATGGGGGGTCATCTTTTAATTGAGTCATCTTATAGTTGGATAAATATGGTAAATCTAATAAATGCTGCACATTTCCAAAATAACTTCAGTTTTATTACATTAATATGGTGCTTAACATCATCAAGCATCCAATATTAATTTTCATTGGAGTTTTCATCTTATCGAATTGTAGATTAAAGAGGTTTCAGATCTATGGGAAACACAATGTTCATTTATTTTTTTCATTAATTACAGAATCCCAGAATACTCGTTTTGGATGAAGCCACAAGGTAAACAAAAAGCTATTTACATCAGGTAATTTCTCTCATAAGAGGTTAATGTCAAGGTCATTTTAGATTACCAATGACTTCTCACAGTAAGAATATTTCATAATTTTAGAGGTTACAGAATCCATAAAAAAGCACCTGGGTTGCAGATTTAAAATTTGCCTTGAGAATACAAAGGTTGAGTAATAAGTAAGATCTTATGTGGCATTGCTAGTGGTTGGAGAAGAATGTTTGTGCATATTGCCTGTAATATGTAGTGCGCACGAGCTAAATTTCAACTTGCTGTTTGATGCTTGTGAATTATAGCATTAGTAATGAATGCTACCTCCAAATATTTAAAGAACAATTATCAGTAATAAGAGTTTTGACAATCAGTATTTAGAGATTTGGAGAATGCACTTCATTGGATGAGTTCGAATATTTTCCAAGGCACTTATCAACCTTTAATAATGTATGCCTAGATGAACTGAAGCAGCAGTTAATGCAAAAAAATGGCTCAGCCAAGTATTGAACAGATGAGAATAAATTACCAACAAGTGTATTGTTTGATTATTATTCAGTTTGGTTGATTGATAAGATAATGAGACCATTTTGAGTTTACTTTGGCAAAGTAAAACTAAGGTCTTTTTTATGGAATGCTACAACAGCATTCCTCATTGATGTTTGCATTGTAAGTTAAAGTTTCATTAGAGAAGCAGGACATAATTGAATATGAAAAATAATAGTTTCTTGCATTCATTTAAAAGATTGATTTCTTTCTTACTGAGAATTTTAAAATATAATTTACTTTAATAATTTTTCATTAGTGCACTGGATTCTGAGAGCGAACAGTTGGTGCAAGATGCATTGGAGAAACTCATGGCTGGTAGAACAGTTATCATCATTGCCCATCGTTTGTCCACAATCAAGAATGCTAACTGCATTGCAGTTTTCAGTGACGGAAGCATTTCAGAAATGGGAGACTACGAAACATTGATGTCGATTGAAGGTGGACAATTTCGAACTTTAATGGAAAGACAAACCATTCAACGCCAAAATATTTGAAAAAATTAAATTTTACAAGTAAATAATTAGTCCTCCCTAGATAACTATTGTAGTTTAGCTCAGGTTAAGGGGGAAATGAGGAACTTGTATTTTTATACTTTGATGTAGACTGTGTATAACATATTTTGATTTAAGAAGTAATAAAAACTTTATATTTGTAATTATGTTGTTATATTTTCCTGTTTGTTTAAAACACTGAATTACGATTATGAAAGAGTTATTAAGGAAATGATACTTTTCAAAATGCTCAATATAGGTTCTCCCCACTACCTATAGTGTATAAGTCGCTTTTGTTACAGCATCAATGACCATATCCAAATCCCTCCAAGTCCATCCTCCATCAGACGAAATAGAAAGAGTTTGGTTTGGTTTGTTTGGTATTAATATCCTTTTCAACTGCCATGGTCATTTCAGGACGGCGTTATAGGGGCCACAAATTTTGCCTCGCAAGGGTTCTTTAACGTGCAGCCGGCAAATGACTACACTGGACCAACTCCGAAGGAAGTGCATGATCTCAGGATTTCCCCCTCTGAAAAAATTCGTCGTCGTCCTTGGCTGGGGTCGAACCCGCGTCCTCAGGCATCAGGGGCGATCACGCAACCACTGAGTCACCGAGGCCAATAAATAGATAGAGGAAAGGCCCTCCTAAACCAAACTTTACCATGCATTCCTTTTAAAGTACATGCAGGATCCATGAGACATCTAACCCAACAGAGTGCTAATGTGAACTTCCCAACTCCCATAGAAGTTCTTTAAGTGCTGATAAAGTTCAATCAGTACAATTTGTTCTCCATTCAAAAACCAGTGCTTCAAATTCTGTTAATGTCGCCTATTTTTGATATGCTAGATAACGTAAACATTTGAAACAGTGAAATTTGCAGGGAATGGGAGGGAAGATTCAAATGTTTATATATCCCACCCAGAATTTGCTTTCACTGCCATGCTACCTGGCCAATAGGTATTTTGGACAACAAAGACTATAACCAAGGCTGGTGATTTTATCTCAGCACTCAATTTTCTTGTCCTGTCATTTTATGAGGACTGTTGGTTCATAAATGTAGAAACGTTGACCTGCAATTCTGGTAAGATAAAAAATTAGGGGATTTTCATAAGATAATTGAAATTTGTTATGCCAGCACAGAGCACATATGTGGTATGTGTCTTAGAGCAGTATAGAGCAGCGTTTCTTAAAGTGGGGGTCGCAGAAAATTTGGAGGCAACTAAATTTTCATTTTTTTTTTTTAATACATTTTCTAATCAGCATATAAATATTAGCGTTAATATGGATAAAATATATTAGGACATCCATGTAAAATTCAAAATAATGTGTAATAGTAATTGCAATTAAAAACATGGGTTCATAAAGTAATGCCAACTTTCTGTAGGCTGGTGATTATCAACAAAACTGATATTCTTAATCGCCTTATTTGCATCAAGTGTTATGATATGCATGTTTATTGTACTTAAAGTTCTACAAAACGTAGCTTAGAATGTTGAGCATCTTGTATTGTCTTTTACAGACAGACAAAGGGACAGACTTTGACAATATTAGCCATGAGCTAATGCTAGTTTTGGCCATGTCATCATCAGAACTACCCAGAGAAAGGACACTATGTTGTTAAATCATAGGAGAGCTAGACCAATCTCTCTAAAAGATTTACCAATCATCTACTTAGTCTAAAAAGAGTTCCCAATCCTCTACTTGGTTAATTAAAGGGGAATAGAAGGCATTTAGCTATACAGTAGTCATTCAATGATAAATTATATGACGAGATGACAATGAAAACGGTGGTAACATATTCATTATTAAAAATTTAAACAATACAGTAGTTAAAGCCTGTCTCATTCTAACTTGACACTATTGAATCAGAATCAGTTTGTAAACTGATTCTGGTGTTTGCTTGCATTATCATGTAGTGCCATTTCCATTGGCTTTGCGTATTATGTAAAACAAACACAGTAACCAATCAACAGGAGTATTTCTTTCATTCTCTCTTCTGCAGTAAGAAAAGAAGGTTCTCGTATGATAACTGCTGCTGTCATTTGTTTACTCTTTTCAGTCATCCTGTAAGTTGCTTTTTAGTAGAGCTACTAGGGACATGAATGTATTCTAGGAATTCATACAGTCTAGTCAGCCTCGATTGCACATAGCACAAACAATAGTGTGAAGTTAGAATGAGAAAGAGTTTAGTTACATATATTTCCTGATTCATTATAATTCCTTGTTTGTTTAGTTTTTTTTATTAATGTACGTGTATTACGTTTTAATTACTGTATTACATCATCCTGTTTTAATATTTAAAGAATCTGCTCTATTGTCAGTCTTTATGTAGCTCACCATCAACCGGCTATTGCATATTATCATGTCATCTGTTCACCTCTGTAATAAACTACGAAGGGAGATCAAAAAGTAAGTTGCACTTCCACGGTATGGCCATTTATTACACCACCTATACAAAAGCAACACGGCTATAGCAGCATACAATGTAGGTTCACTTTTCCACATAGTCCCCAAGAGACCCTAAACATTTATCCGAACGATCAACCAACTTTTCGATTCCGGATGCATAGAAATCTCCTCCAGCGTTTTGTAATCATACGGTGACAGCCGCTTTCACCTCCTCATCGTTTCGAAATCGTTGTCCACCAAGTTCCGTTTTGAGCTTACCGAAAAGATGAAAGTCGCATGGCGCTAAGTCGGGGCTGTATGGAAGATGTTGCCAAACCTCCCACTTCAATCGCTGCAGCAGTTCGCACGTTTGGCGGGCCTTGTGAGGTGTTGCGTTATCGTGCAACAAAATCACACCGGCACTCAATTTCCATATACAGTGCTCCCTCTATATAATGGCACTCTACATAACGCCAAATTTATAATTCTACAGAATTGCAAGTCCATATAACGAAAAATTTTTTTTCCGGAAAATAAAAATTGCAAACTCATTCATGTCTGCAGTTTTTATTTTCCGGAAAAAACTTTGTTATATGGACTTGCAATTACAAATTTGGCGTTATGTAGAATCCCGTTATATAGAGGGAGCACTGTATAGCAGTGATTTCACGATGAATGTCCGTGCAATTCACCAGTTTGGCCCATAGAAATCGGATTGCTGCTCGCACCTCAAGTTTGGAGTGGACATCCAGTTGACGCGCCACTGCTTTTAGCTCGCTAGTCAAACAAAACACAACGGGAAGCCACAGCAACCGTCCTATCAGACTTCTGCGCAGTTAATGTCCCTTTCTCCGCTTTGCCCAAGATTGCGACATACAGCGCGCTCCTGCGGCGAGTTAGTGCAACTTACTTTTTGATCTCCCCTTGTAGCAAATGAGTGTTCCATCTTTCTTTTGGTTTGTCAATCTTGTGTTCTCTCTCTTTCAGTAGCTCTTAAAATGGCATAGTTGCAACTATCATCAGCTCATGAATAAACTTAGTACATGTAGGCCAAAGTCCATCTTTCTGTATAGTCTACATAGTCATATTTATAGATTCAAGTGCATTAAATTCAATGTATATTGAAACATGAAAATAAATTTATTTCTATGATTTGATTATATTATGAATTTCTGCTTTGACAAAAATTTACAAAAATAGCTTTAACAGTTACAAAAATACTATTTTTTAAAAATTCAATCAGTATTTACAAAATCACTTTTCCCTCCAGTTTTGCTCAATAGTTTAATTTCACCAATTTTTATGTGATGGCTTGCAGCTTTACACATATCGTATACAGTAAGAGCAGCTACTGAAGCGGCAGTCAGAGCTTCCATCTCTGCACCAGTCTTGGCAATGGTCTTTACAAATGTCTCGATGACAAGTTCATGTGTTTTTGGTTCCAGTTTGCATACAACATCTACCTTAGACACTGGTATATTATGACATAATGGGATCAAATGACTTGTAAGTTTAGCTGCCGATATTCCAGCCAATTGAGCAGCTGCCATGACATCACCTTTTTTAACAGCTCTGCTAGCAATGATTTTGTAGACTGATTTTCCCAATTGAATCCGTGCTTGAGCTCTTGCTGTACGCACAGAGTCTGATTTCTCAGACACATCGACCATTTGTACTTTACCTTCAGCAGTGAAGTGAGAGATTTCATGTAAATCTTGTTCATGTTCCTGAGAATCTTGTGCAGTGGAAGAAGATTTTTTTTGATCGTTTTTGTCACTAGTTTGTTGACAACTATGCGTATAGAAATTTCTTAGAGAGAGATGTTTATTTAGTGATAGTTTATGCTTTTTCCAGAGATGTGCAGAAAAAAATAAATTTTCTGGCTCTTTCTGGGGAGATCTGTTTATAAAACCTAAAAGAAAAAGAAGAAAGTTGAGAATCAAAGCAGCTAAATAAAAATACACTGGTAGTCTCCGACTTACAACAAGGTTCGATTTCAACACAAGTCTATTCTGACATAAGTCAAACATTTTATTTTTACCTTTTTGTTTTTTTTTCTCTTATTGCCTTTATTATCAGTAACTTTAAATGCCTATAGACCCATCTAAAATGTTGTCGACCAATATCTGTTAAGTGCTTGTGTAGTTGGAAATCAGGTGCTGTTGTGCAGTTCTTGAAAATGTCATAAGTTGGAGATCACCTTTACGTATAATGAATTTTTTTTCTTAACACTTTCACATAAAGAAATAGAAGTTCTATGACCTTGTTAATAGGGACCTCGAAAGAAGCATTTTCCCTTGTTTACAAGTAGATAAAATTACCTTAACTAGAAATTAACCCCTGCAAGGAAACTACAGAAAAGTAGTGAAAGCACTTTATATTTAGGCCCTCAAGACTCTCATTTATCTTCTTACGCCTTCGATCTGTTCAAATGTTTATGGTCCCAGATAAAAATTCAGTGGAAAAACCAAAAACCTTGGGCCTGCACTTCAGAAACGCATTTTTTAAGATGTTCATTTGCTGTTGTTGTTGCAATCAAACTATGAAACCACAATCTGCTCCACACAAACAAAACTCCACTGACATGCAGGAAAACTGAATTAAAAAAAAATTAAAAACAACAAAATATGAAATTGGAACCCCCTTCCCATAGCACCCCTTACACAGCCAGAAGAATCCCCAAGATAAGGTGGTTTCGAGGTATCTCTTACAGGTTCATTTCTGCAAAGGAGCAGAAAAATCAGCTGATCCTCAAAAGTGCTTACTCAAAATAGTCAAAAACCTCATAATCATGTAATGCCCACTATGTGGCCTCCAAACTCGTTAATTTAATCAACATTCCCACAATACAAAAGATTCGCATGATTTCAAAGAAATACAATGAAACCTGCCATTGTGAAGATAAATGTTCAAAATTGGGGCATGTCAATACTTCTGGTCCCAACAGTAGGTGATTTATAGAATAAAGCTGTAAAGCTATTTTTTAAAGCTAGGTACAAATTTTCATGTAATTGTCTTTGGCCAGAGATGTTGTTTATCAAAATAATCAAATTTGTCCTCAAAATATCCTATTCGTTATAAGAATTTGTGAGCAATATACATGTAATCGAAGATGCATGATTATCACTCTATTTTATCATTCAGTATATAATTTGTAAATTTTTCTCTCAATTCCTTAAAGAAAAAAGTGAGATACATCTTTCCCAAGATGAGCACACCTTACCTTATCTTCAGTGATTATTCTCAAAATATGTACTATTCTTTATTTTTTCTACAGGACATCCCTCTGAATAAGAGTAATGAATGTGTATAAAGTTTTGACTGCTACAGCATGTTGTAATCATTTGAACATGAATGAGATGAATGGCCAGTATTATTTAAGTAACAACACAGTCATGCTCATGCACTGTGGGCTGTTGTGAAGGAGCTTCTGGTTTTGAAGATAATCTATTTGAGTGAATATCCCTATTTGCATGGATTTGGCAGCCACAAATAGACCTTCTCTTCCCAAGATGAAGCTTGTATCAAAAGGATAGGGCTTTAATACAAGTTTAAAAAGTAATATATGAAAGAAAAAAAACCCACGATGAATCAAGAACCACAACTTAATGTTTTGCTGCTCTTACTAATCGAGCTACCACAGACACACTTATACAGCGACACTCTCTCAACATGTTCTTATGAACTTCCATGAAGTCACATGATAACTGCTCTATCAACTGGCTATCAGATAACTGGTGGCCCCTGGTTCAATCCCTTTTCCTTCCTTTTATTAATTTATATGCACCAAATTATTGGAATATTTTCTGCAGAACACCTACTATTTAATTTAACATTGAAAACCTCACAAAGTACAACTATACACTAGAATATTTTAGGTAGCAAAGTTATGTACAGTTCAAATTTGAGTTATGTAATGGGTCTCAGCTTCATTCAATAAGAACAATCTACTTATGGTATGTCACAAGAACTGTCTGTAAATCTCATTACTTAATGGGCAAACTGTATTAAAAACTAAAAAGGAAGAGAGAAAGAAAGGAGGGAGGGGTCCAAGAAAAAAAGGTAATATATACTGTAAAACATTAAATTTTATATGGATAAAATATAGTAAATTTCATACATATATAAATTTAGGAAAAAAAACGAAAAAAAAATCTACATGCCCTTTGACTTAAGGTCACCCACCAATCAGAATCATAGGTCTGTTTTTCATGTTTGCAATGTTAAACATTCCTGAAAAATAAATAAATAAACTTTGATAAGAGATTTTTCAAAAGTAAAATGCATAACATAACTATGCATAAAATTAACCTGCATGCTGCTTCTTTTTTCGCCCAACAGCAGCACCAATGATTTCAAGCAGCTCTTCATCTGATTTCCCATTCCTTAAAGCATCACGTAGCGAAACTTCTGCATTGCCAAAAAGGCAAACCTAAAAAAGCATTTGGGTGAAGAGCCCTTAGATACAATATTAAAAGAAAATTAGAATGAGCAAATTTAGTTTCCAACTGGACATTAAGTCACTTGCCTTTAGATTACCATCAGCCGTAAGACGCAATCGATTACAGGAGCCACAAAAATTCTCGCTCATTGATGTGATGAATCCTATCTGGCCAGCCCAATTTGGAACTTTATATGCCTGCAAAATTTTAAACAAAGACAAAATTTTTATACAAATTTATTTTCCTGCATGTGTAGCTCATGTCCTTAACAATTTATCTTTTTATATTCATTTCTTTACATTTGTCATATACAGTAGTTTTTTTCTCATTAAAAACAGGAGAGAAGTTTAAAAATATGAATGACCCCAGTTTCTTTTTTCTTCTGGTAATTCTAACCCTCAACTCAAGGTTAAAGAAAATATGAAATATTCACAAAGCATCACTTCCTTGTTCATTACATAACAATACATTAAAGATATTTCTCATTTTGTTCCAGTTTAAAAAATAGAATTCTGCATAAATTCAATGTCACACGTGTTTTCCATAAATAAAAAAAAATGAATTATTGATCTAAGGAGTTTAAATGATTAATTTAAATTTAAATGAGTTCAGTCTCCTTTTAATGGGGAAAATCGTGAATTAATAAAAACAAAAAAATAAATAATAAATAAAGTCACCAATCTTGAAGAAACTTGTGAGATGGAAGAAAAGTTTTATTTAGACTGGGTTTATTTCTACTATCAACAACATCTTCAATAGACTACATCCTTTGAGTTTTCTTCCATCTCACAAGTTTCTTCAAGATTGGTGACTTTATTTATTATTTATTTTTTTGTTTTTATTAATTCACGATTTT
This sequence comes from Rhysida immarginata, assembly GCA_023313115.1. Lineage (NCBI taxonomy): Eukaryota > Metazoa > Arthropoda > Chilopoda > Scolopendromorpha > Scolopendridae > Rhysida > Rhysida immarginata. Next base: position 1,809,123 of record JAHWFO010004153.1, read on the forward strand.
CCCCATTAAAAGGAGACTAAACTCATTTAAATTTAAAAAAAAAAAAAATGATTTTAATGATACAACCCATTATAGCAAGTAAAGAAAATAAAGCACATGCCAAATGAGAAGAAGAAAAAAGGAACCTTATTTAATTTTCATTAACATACATAAAGATTCGTCATCAATACGTATGGTTTTTCTTTCCTCCCATCTACTATTTATACTGACCTTAGATGTATCATTCTTCTGATCCTCAAGTCGTTCCAAATTAGGCCAACGATTCTTTATGACTTGCAACTGTTCTTGGTAAGTCATCATTTTTTTAAAATTCCATTTGTTGCCATCAAAGGGCATGTACTCAATGAAACGGACATCTAAATTCTAAAATGTTTATACAGAAAATAAAATTCTCATGAATATGACAAATACATTTATTCTTCAATAATTATTATTGCAAAAGAGCTTTATTACATTTAATCTGAAAAAGAGCTTAAGAGAGACTTATTTAATCTGAAAAAGGAACATTAAATAGGGTATCCTGCAACAGGGCATCCATAGCTTGACTACATGTTCCTGAGATTAATTTTGAATAAGTCCAAGGCAGCATGGCTCCAAATTTCAAGAGTTTCTTAGTAAATACATAAACTCTTAAAAGGATGCCATAGCATAACTTCATTTTTCCTCGGATCATTTTATTAAACACTTTCATTTTCTTAAAAAAATGTGTTGCCTCTACTCTATTGCACGACACCCTATAGGTCTGTTTTCTATTAAAAATTGTAAATGTAATCATATTAAGTTTAAAAACATAAGGTCATTTGAACATTTACCTTTTTCTCTGTCAGTTGAACGAAATCACACAGTTCATCATCATTTAACCCTTTCATTACGACACAGTTGACCTGGAATGTGTTTAATGAACATATCAAATAAAGGTATAATATACAGGGTGATTACAAAAGAACTTCACACTTTTAAAAATTTATTACATCAAAGCTATTCAGAATATAGACACACCACATACAGACTCTTAAAGAAAAACTCTTTATTGTAACACAGTTAAAGATGTTCAATATGTCCCCCCTGCAGTCGAATTCGTCCCAAACCCGCATTAACATGTCTCCATCAATCCCACATATCGCTACCGTAATGCATTCTTTCAGCTCGTCTAGGTCACGGGGAAGGGGTAGGGTGAAGACCTTGTCCTTTACACACCCCCATAAAAAGAAATCACAGTGGTGGATTGGTCGAGCAAACAATAACCTGGAGCTTGCAAAGTGACCATCGCGGAGCCCCGACCTCACACCTTGTGATTTCTTTTTATGGGGATGTGTAAAGGACAAGGTCTTCACCCTACCCCTTCCCCGTGACCTAGACGAACTGAAAGAACGCATTGCGGTAGCGATATGTGGGATTGATGAAGACATGTTAATGTGGGTTTGGGACAAATTAGACTACCGCATTGATGTATGCCGTGTCACGACAGGGGGGCATATTGAACATCTTTAACTGTGTCACAATAAACTTCAAGAGTTTTTCTTTAAGAATCCGTATGGGGTGTGTCTATATTCTGAATAGCTTTGATGTAATAAATTTTTAAAAGTGTGAAGTTCTTTTGTGATCACCCTGTATAATTACAGATCATTTATCCAGTATGTCTCCACTCATAGTTCTTCAAACCCGTCGCAAAGAAATGAAAGAGCAGCATCCAAAAACTATGATCATAAGGGCATAGGAAATTCAAATTACAGTCAAATCTCGATATTTCGAATTTCACGGGAGCAGAAAAAAATTTGAGATAAAAAGGTTTTGAGATATGGAAGGCTTCTTTTAAATCAGGTTAATAAAGGTAGTACGAGAGTATAGAGAACAATACGAGATAAATGGTACTTGTATGGAATTACGTCACGTATAAGCTTCGCCAGTAACATCAGAAACACAAACTGCGCATGCTCAAATATCTCGTACGCAGCAAGGACTTGCCAAGGAGATCAAAAAGATTTTTTTGTGATTTTTTTTCTTTTCGTAACGCACGATAGTCGTCTAATTTTAACGGAAGTGACGTCAAATTTTGTACAAAAATTTCTCATAATGAAAAAATCTTAACTCTCTAATGTTTTTAGTGCTTTGCATTTTGAAAGTATACAAAATCAAAATTCGACATAGCGAGGTTTTCCAAGAAAATGTTTTGAGATACGAGGGAAAATTATACTGAATTAATAGTGAAAATTATTAATGCAGGGAATTAAAATTTTTTTCGAGATATCGAGATTTGACTGTGTTAATAAACAGGTTTAACAATGCAAATTTTGCTTCCAATACAGTATAAATTATAAACAGAAGATTTTTTTTTTTTTTATTTTTTATTCAAATGAATGGGATAACATAAATCAGCTTGAGGTAGAAGACATTTCTAAATAACAAATTGTTCATAATTGAGAATATCAAGATTTCAAATTAAACATGGGTAAGAGCATAGAGATCCACCGTACGTCCTCTCTAGTAGATGAGCAGGAGTAAAAAACTGATGAGTCAAAAATTTTACAAAATAAGAGTCAAATTTGAGGTTCTTTTTTACCTTCCATATTTTTACATGTATCCACAAACTTCATAATTAATTAGAAATTTAAACAAGACAGCATATGGCAAAATGAAGCGAGGATAAAATGTGATGAGAAGGATATGGCTGGTGATATTCAGATTTTAATGAGTCAATTTTTAGCAAAAATATTCTTTTGACTTTTAAATTACGAGTAAGCATGAACTCTGGATGAGCATTTAGTAATTGAGCCATCAGTAGATGCATGTTACATTTTAAAGTTCTGCAATACAATCAAGAATTGTAATGTTATCTGCCAATAACCTGTAAAACAAAAATATCTGACCTCTTGTTTATGCAAATTACTGAGAACATTATAATTACTAATGGCTCAGGTACAGTACCTAGAATGATTATGCATGGACTTGTAGATGTAGAACAGGTCTTACTGCATGCTCCTATTATGAGAGGCAACTGTTTATGAACTGCTATAATTTTCAGCATGAGAATGTTTGTGCTCATATTCCATTATGCATGGAGGCTTATAATGCAAGGCTCAAATCAACTTGATGGCTATGAGTTAAAACACTATGAATTTGTACATTTTGACAAGCTAAATTCATCATTCCATTAAAACAGTTCTTCCAAACAGGAATGGATGAAAAACGTTACTTGTATTATTCATGATAAAATGAAGTCAGTAAAGCACCTAAATTGATTTATTCTAAATGTAACTCCATTATAGAGATGTATTTCGACTTATGACCATTTGCAATTATGGACAGAAGGCCCCATAAATCCTTCTCAAATATTTTCAAGTTGCATCCAATAGTGGTCGTAATCATAATTTCAAAATTCTCCAGACTCAAAAAAGAAAAAAATCATCCGCTTTCAACAATTATTTTCATAAACTCGATTTAATAAATAAAATGATGGCCATACAATGAATTTTCAATTGATGACAGATCAGTCAACACATTACCCCATTGTAAACTAAGATACACCTGATTCAAACCATAATGATTTCTTATTCTATTTCAAAACTGTTTTTTCTTAGTAAAAATGTTAGCTATTAAGAACTGGACTGTCTAATCACCTTGACTGGATCATATCCAAGGTCCAATGCTGTATTGATTCCATCCATAACTTGATGCCAACCTTTTCTGCGTGAAATGAATTCAAATTTCGCAGGGATTAATGTGTCCAAGCTAATGTTAACCATTGTAAGTCCCATTTTCTGTAACATTGGTAGTTTCCATTTCAGTAAAACCCCATTAGTTGTCATAGCTATGCAATTTAAGTTTTCAATCCTACTCAACTGATCTACATAAAAGAAAAAAAATTTATGTAATTAAATAAAAATTAAAATAAATTAAGTCTCTATGAAATTACAGGATACTGTTTGAGATAAACACTAACTCAACAGCATAACTCTTACCTACCTACAATTTTGACAATATCACTACGTACAAGAGGCTCCCCTCCTGTCAGTCGAATCTTATCTACACCACTGCTAACAAAGAGCCTCGCCAAGTGAATGACTTCATCAGCGGTGAGAAGTTTATCAGATGGTGAGAGCTGGACTCCTTCAGCAGGCATACAATACTGACCTTAAATATTTAAGAAATATAGTATAAGCAATCTTTCCTGTACATTTTTATTTTCCACACCCTTCTTGTTTAACTATTTTAAAGATAAACTCTATGCTCACACACATCTTTTTTAAAATTAAGGACATTGAAATATATAATGTGAACAAAACAGAAGGATCTCCACAATTTTGTGAGCATCCCTTGTGATAAGGAGTTAGGACGGACTTCAGAATCGTGAATTGCAGTGCAGTACAAGCCATGATGCTATCAACAGCAATTGTTATCTTGATTTGGGATCACTGAGAAAATCCTTGGCAATTAAATTTATCACACATCATAATTTATTAAAAATAAATTATGAGAAACGTGTGAAAGATAAAGTTGATAAATTTGTATATTAGCAGAATTTGAGGCACTCCAAAACAGAAAATGTTATGGAAAAACTGAGATTGAGAATTGAAACTACTGTCAGGCACTAGATTGAAGCAGATTCTCAAACTGTAAAGAATGTTATCATCTGGATATTTATGCAAAGAAAATGGAGCACAAAGGTGTCAATGAAAAGCACTATTTTCATTTTACAGGGGCATTTTCCTTAATAACTAACTTGCTTGCTTTGATGAAAAAATGCCACTTCATCCAATAGTAGATGCTACTTCAAATGTACACAGCTAGCCTATAAAAATCTCTATTGAAGAAATTTGGTTATGAGCCAAAACAAGAAAGAAACAGGTTATTTGATGACCACAGAAGACTGTGTCAGCAAGCCTAATAAAGAAGTTGCTATTGCTAGAAGTACCATTATACAATCTATGAAATTTAAGGGGAGGTAGAGAACATCAAAAGGATTGAGAATTGCATAGGAATCCTTGACCAGAAACATCATGGGAAAGTAGTAGCAGAGGTAAAAGAAAATGAAAGGACACAAGACAGAGATTACCAGAAGCATTTATTGCACATAAATATTAGAAATGGCATAGCAGATGACTCCATTTCAAAATGTTACAGATGTTCGAAGTTTCTATTCAAAACACGTTGCACACTAGTCCGAGACCCTCCTTCAGCAGATGACGGAACGTATGCTGGTACTCGGATTTCTCTCTATGACATCCAACACATTTTGTTCCATGGCGGATGTACAGGTCATTTGTGGCCTACTCTCACTAAGCCTGTTACCTCTTAAAGACTCATATTTGCGCAAATTGTGATGCACTTCAGGAAAAATCAGATGAAAAGAGCCCTCCAGCTCTTTTATGAACAGCACCACTTACCGATGTGTACAGTGAAGTTTCTAGTTATGGGTTCGTATGTAATTCTCAATCCTTTTAATGTTCTCTACCTCCCCTTAAAGTTTATACCCCTATATATGAGAAACCTTGTATACTCTGACAAATTTAAGAAGAACCTTAGCTGAAGTTAGCCAAGTTGAATTTAGCTACCATCACGCAAAAACCTAGCTTCCACGTCATTTGTATTGATTGAATTTTAATAAGAGTCAAGGACAATTTTTTTTACTAATGTTGCACTGCATCTGAAAGACTACCATTTTTCACATGTTGCATATCATAAGTGAGGGCATCTGATGCAATTAAAAAATTTCAAAGAAAATCAGTAAAAATTTTTAGTGAAGAATATTGTTTGACATAAGGGTTTATTTTGTATCAGATGTTAAATAAAATACATCAGAATGACAACCATAGAAGAAGCTGCATGGTGAGCCATGTAATTAAAGTATCAGGAAGAAGGGGGGGCCATTCCATCAAAATGAATAATCCTTCCCTCCATCTTAATGTTTATGATAGACCACAAATACATATTAAGTTAAATCTAAAGTTTTTGATTGATATGTACTTTATTACCCTTGAAAAAAATATTAGAATCAAGTTTTCCATAGAGTTTATCTTCAGGCGATAATGAATTTTAGCCTTTTCACTGTGTAATTAAATTTCATTTTCATTCTTGAGAAGATGGAATTATCCACTTTTAGCAGCATAACAAGTTTTTCAAATCCTGTGGGATGAATCAGATTTCCGCAGGTAAAAATAATGAAATATCGTGCGGATATATCCGCTGTATGCAGCAAAAGGGCTAAGTCTTTTTAAGAAGCATAATAATAAAAGAGACTTTTAATCTCATTAATTAAATAATTTTATTGAAACAGAAGTTAATGAAAAATGATGAATTATAATAACTATTGTACGAGTTCCTTAATTAAACTATGTAAAAAAATATGGCCAGGATTATATATAGGCTCCGTGCACAAGCGAGAGGGCACCACTGAATTTTACCTACAAAAAGTGCAAAATTTTATCATCAGATGACAATCTTTTATGTAATCTATGCTACTGAGCTATTGAGTTTATGTTTCAAGTCCCGGCCATGGAATTTTTTTTTACTCGTTTTCTCTATTTAATTATTAATACCAAATGTATGGCGTGAAAAAATCCTCCAAAGATCCATTTTCAGTTTAATTTTAATTTAATTTAATAATTTAATCCAAAATAGAAATTAATAATACACTGCAAATCCAAAATATTAATTTATTTATATGGATGATACATGTATGCACATTTCAGTAGCTATGTTACCTTCTTCAGCATGTCTACTTTTAGTATTATTAATTTCTACTTTTTAGTAACCTCCCACAGTTGTTAATAAGATTTTGTTCACGTTTAATTCAATGCAATTTAAGACAATTTTATCCTGTAAAAACTGCGCAATTCTGCCACTTGGTGCGCTATCACTTACATCTGCACGGAGCCTATATCCCTGACATAGCTTTCCATATACAATGAAATTTTAAATTCTTACACCGTAAATTGCATTTTTCACTTAAAGAAATTCTCAGATAATTATGGTTGCGGCCAAATGAATCCGTGAGGAAGGCTGAGAACGGCAAAGCATCCTTGAGTCTGTCTTTTCTTGAAATTTCCTGAAAAAAAAAAAATTCAAGGGCACAAGTCAACCTCGTGTGATTCCTTTCCCTCTCACCATTAAATTATTCCATAAATGTCCTTGCTTTTGAATGCTTCTATCTTTTCAATCTTTCATGTATTTTAAATAAAAAAATAAATTTTATTTTCAATAAAAAAAACAGGCATTTTTGAAATTCAAATGGTACAATGCATATATTCTGTTATAGTGAGGAGGAATTATATCAGTGATCACCTCCTTGAGAAAAACTTGACAAGAAAACAAAATAGATCTGCATTGTATTGCTTATTGGGAAATTTATTTCCTTCTTGTTTATAGAAACAGGAATGCAATAAGCCAATGATCAATATGATCAAGTAAAGTCATTTAGAACTCTTATTTTCTAATAAGCTTTAAATGTGTTCTTTTTGTTGTTTTCAATTTGGATGTGTGAATATGATAAATTAAAAAAATGCTATAGCTTTAATTACTATACATTTTGCATATCCAGCTCGAGCAAAATCCATTAAAATTAAATAATGAATTTCATTCTAGCGATTTTAATAATTATGAATAATTACATCAATTAAACTTGCCAATCATTTATTAAGATCTCCTTCTTCATGACTAGCTGAGTATTTAATAAATAACTTTAATCAATACAAAGATAACAAAAAACATGAAAAATGAATATTTTAAAGATTTTTAATCAGTTAAACAAAAAAACTTAAAGCATCCAAGCCAGAGATGATTTATATTTATAAGAGTAATGTATGGCTTATTTCAATGCATTTAATGCCAGACTCCAGCACAAATGAACTTATGATGTTTACAAAAATACTAACTTACAATTAATCAAAACTATTCTCATTAATCATTCTGTTGGACTTGAAAAACTTACACTCAAATCTGATCAATCCATTTTATGAAGGGAGAGAAAATTGCCAGAATCTGAATAGATACTCAATCATTAAAAATTCATTATAAAGGCTCACTTTTAATTTGGAGGACTTTTTTAATACTACAGTGATGATCTATGATGTTTTTTAAGAGCAATGAGCAGGGCTGATCAGGTCCAGAGGGTCCAACTGTCTCTGATGTATGATTGATTACTCAGAATAATATATATTAATGAATCGTTTTCATAAAAAACATATCAGATTAATGGGATCTGACAGTACATAGAGCAATGAAAAATAAATTAAGATATTCCATTGTATCCAAAAAAATTTCAAAATGAGACCTATTTTAATCCTGGTATTTAAATTAATAGGTGTGTAATTACCTATAATCAGTTTCCTTTTCTAAAACTTTTGTCAGCAATGGGAAATTATTCCTAAATTACATTCTTATGTTGGAACAGTTTACCAGAAGAATTAAGCAATTTGTGGTCAGTTTTAAGAACAAATTGTAATATTTTTATTATCTGGTTTTTCACGAAACATTTAGACTTTTTTCCTACATTCGTTTTCTTCCCTCTCTCTCTCTCTCTCTCTCTCTTTCTCTGTATTTATTTATTTATTTATTTATTTATTTATTTATTTTTGTTATTATTATTGTTGTGATATCTAAGTTCTTTTACTGTGCCTAGATATGGTATGGCAGTAATATGCAAGCTGCCACCTTAATTCAGCATAAATTTACAGTTTCAACACTTTTCTTTGTAAAAATTTTAGTCATCAAAATATCATTCATCTTAAACGCAAAACATTTAATGCTAACATGATTACAAGTAGATACTTTTGTAACATTCTACTCAATATTTACCATGATAGATCTAGTGTACCTTCTATATTAAAGGATTTCAACTTCCAGAACTTGATAAAGTCTCGAAGACGTTTCAACATTAAGTCAATCGTGAAATGGAGGTCCAATATGTCTTATATTAATCGCATAGCGAAGATTATTAATAATTACATCGAGCACTTTAAGAATATCAATTTAGCTGATTCTAAAGATATGCATCTTTCTTAATATTTTTTCTTCTTCTCCTGCTTTCATGTTTGTCACATTAACCCCGTTTATGGGGTTCGGCATGAGCGGGCAACACTGGGTTCCACCCTCTGGTCTATCTGGTGGGCAAATTCCCTGCTGTTGTTAACAATTATTTTTTAAACAAGGTATTTGGATAGAAGTTCTACAGATCCCCAGAACTGCATTTATACTTACACAAAATATTGTTTTTATAAAACTGCCGTAGATAAATAAACTTTTATATAATAACTAGAAGCGAATCCACCCGTTTCGTTTGCATAATCGGGAAATAACCCATTGTTAGATTTTTTCTTTGTTGTGACAACGTCCACCATCGCTGATTTTATATAAATGATAGCTTCAAATGGGAAAAAATAAAATAAATTATTTATGAAAAACTCACCGTAGAACCTATCTATATAAATGTTAATATCTTTTAATATTTAACAATTATTAAAACTAAAAACCATTTAAAGTGGATTTCCCTGAAATTACAAATATTTAATTCCTCAATTAAAATCTAATAATCAAATTATCTGTCATTAAAAATTCAAGATCCTGTAATCAATGATGTTGACGGAAGCTGGAAAAATTTCCTCAACAGCCATCTAAAACATTGTCTGACTATGATACATTCAACAAAATATTTCTCTTTCTCAAAAGAAAAATAAATAAATAAATAAATAAATAAATAAATAAATAAATAAATAAAT
>JAHWFO010004153.1:1818845-1857192 GCA_023313115.1 Rhysida immarginata
AATAAATAAATAAATAAATAAATAAATAAATAAATAAATAAATAAATCTGACAAGCTATCCATGTTGACAGATTCTATTTACATGTAAGAAAAATATTAAAATTGGAATTGTCAAACTACTTATATTCTGTGCTCTTCTTCAGATTCAACTTGGACTTAATGGATAAAAATTGCCCTACTTTATCATTTTCAACATTTTTAATTCACCAGGGATTTTTTCATACTTTTTTTTAATGAATTTGTGGCTTAATTACTGACTTAATGGCTTACTCCTAATAATTGGGCAGGATTGGTCTGATCTTTTTTCTGGTATCCTTCTTCAATGTTCCTCCCACATTGAGGGAGAATTCAATAAAAATAAAATTGTTATCAAACCTATTCCTTTTTAAATAACAAGCATAAGATTTTTTGAACCCTAAGTAAATATTTCAAACTTATTGCCGTGTTTCCTTTATCTTATTAATCCAGCGTGAGTTTTTACTGTGTTTGGGTAAAAATCCGGTTCCAGTTTCAGGATGTTATCTGTCCTCTTGAGTTGTTACAATTATTAATTATAACTAACAGTAATATTTAAAGGGCTGGTATTCAATTGTTCAATGTAGTCAAGGAGCCTAATATTCATTAAACATGTTATCTGAAGTAGCACTCATCAGTCTCCAAGCTGCATACCTTGTGATTGGTCTACTTCATTTATTCCTGTCGTGATGTTATTCTTCAGATGTCAAACGGATGCACTTGCTAAACAACATGCAAAATTTCTATTAGACTAGGGGTGAAATATTTTACATTTTCCTGAAATAAAGTTATCCTATCCCTTTCATTGAGAATTAGAATAACAATTTATTCAACCAACCTTATCAGTAAGCTGATTTTCAAAACTAAATTCTTGATCATAATATAATTCAAAATTTCTTTAAACTTTGATTCAACATAACAATTAAAATTCTTTGAATGTTATCAATTTATTATTACATAAGAATGTCTCATTCAGATTATTTTTAGGGTATGATAGTAAACCTCTCCATAATAAACTTATTTCATACAAAGTATACATCCGATAAAAAAGTATATATTTTTTCATTTATTTTATATATTTACCTTGGGTTTCTCCAGCGTTTCATGGTCTTCACTCAATCCAGGGTGATTCCAATGATTCCTAATCACTACAAACCATTGCCGGACGCCGCTCGCTTTCGGCCGGAGAAGCAGACGAGAGGAGAAGTGCATCGTCATCGATCGCTCTTCAATTGATCAGTCAACATTCGATCGGCTGAGCCTACACGAATTTCAAATGAGCTAGGCGATGGAAGAGTGCCGCAAGCTGCTTATCATCATGAGACGGCCTCCCCTTATCATTACGTAGCTTAAAAGCCAATCTGTGTAGTGCGATTCAGGAAAGTCAACCAAAAAAAAAAACATCAAAATTAATTTCCCTGCCTGCGCTGTAAAAGATTGAGCAACATTCATTCAACCTTCCTTATCAGGTCGGCAAATTAAACCAAAGTTTAAAAGTTGCTTAGAGTTTCCAAGCTTAGACCATTCCAATTTAGAGTTATTAAACTTGTTTTCAAATACAAAATATTCCCATCCGATCTTCGCAGAAATCAGCGTAAACAGGATTTAATATATATAATTCAGTTTCATACATTTTGTTTCCTCCGATAGCCACAAGAGGGCACCTCTCTACTTGGCAGATTTTCCTACTAAGCACTTTCAATCAACTGCTTCCACAATGCTCAATTGTATTTTTTTGGTGACCTGTTTGGGTATTTCTGTTCCGCAAGAAATGTAGGTTCATTTGGAAAAAAAAAAAAAAATCAAAATATTATTTGAGGATGAAAATTAAAGAAAAATATAAGTGGATTATGTTCCCCATTTAAAATTTATTTTCTGTATTGCAAAAAATAAAGAAATAACAAGGATGGATGAAAGAATCCATCCCTGGAAATAAGAAATGAAAAGAACTATAAAAATTGCTAATAATCAAATATACAAATTACTTTTTATATTTCTTTTTAAAAATTGGAGTCAGTGTACTAGGAAAAAGAATTGTTTTAAGATCACGGTCATTTTAAAGTTTTATTTCAATAACTTTAATAGAATAACCTTAAAAACTCATATTAAAAAATAAAAGTTCTCATCTGCAATATTTATTTCAAACTTTTGCTATCCATTTTTTTTTTAGAAAAATAAAAGAAAATAAAAGAGAAAAAACAAACAAAACAACACCATTTTACATGTTTAATACGATGATTACTTTCATGATAATTTTTAAAAATAAACAAATCTTTAAAATTCCTGTGTAATCTAGAGGAAAACGAAGATTTAATATCAAATTTAGGAATGAATATTTTTTATCAGAAATGGACGGAAATTGGTTATTTATTACTCCACATGTGCTTGTTATCAACAACCCTCATCAGAACAAGGAAATAAAATTATCAATTTGTGAATAAACACTCACAATGAAACTTCAGGTAAATGCAAATTCTCATGTGATTAACCTTTCCTATTGTCTAACACTTTAACTCTTATAATAAACTTTTTTTTTTGGCATGAACAAAATAATTTACCATAGAAATATATTTCCAATATACCAATGAAAGACTTGCCAATAATAATAATAATAATAATAATAATAATAATAATAGATAAGACATTTCTCAGTTTTTAACAACTGTCGGTTTATATTTTAAAACTTTTTTTACGGCCCTAAATATTTTAAACATTATTATCCATAATAAAATAGAAAGAACCCCAAATAAATTAATGTTAATTTTTGCATCAAATTATTTCCTGTGAATGATAGTTCTTAACACCACAAAAGTCATTTTTCAGATGGTTTAATTATTTATATTTCGGAAAAATTTTTTGAATTTATATCTCAATTTTTAAACGAAAAGCATTAACCTCTTTACAATAATTATTTATTACAAGTTTGAAATATGCTTAAAATTACTTTTCTATTTGTTTTATATATTGCACTTCTTTAGCAATATTTTTAATCAAATAAATAAAAATATTTTCTGGATTTTCAATCCACAGATTGAATAAAATTACAGTTTATAAGATGAATGGCTTGTGTTTATTAATAGTTAAAGATTTTGCAAAAAAAAGTCCAAACTTCATGAAAGGCAAATGACACCAGAAGTTGATTTCATATAGTTTTGAATACTTTCCTGATACTAAATATCAATTTTATTATTTTTTTACTTTCATTTTTAATAAAGAAATCATAATTTAAAGGCTACTTCCGGTAATATAAATTCATTTTGAATTTTGCCAAAAACTCCCGCAACAGCATTGCTTATGACGTCAGGTTTGGTAATAAGAGGCCGACGAGATTTACAGGCCATGGCACGATTCACATGCCACAGGCGAAGCCGACGCGATCTATACAAAGCCATGGCACTACGTCACTTGGCATTGTTGAAATCCCATCGGTTTTCGTGACGTATTTTAAATATGAATTTTGTATTTTAGATAACTAAGTAAATACAGTAGAATAAAATGCATTAATGCCAAACATGGGTCATTTACTTTTTTAATAAATCATTTTACTTAAAATTTTAAATATCCTTACTTTGTTCTTAAATTTATCTTTGCAAGACGTCACAAACTCCATCTGTTTGCATGATGTCACAAATTCAGTGCCACGGCTTGATTATATCGCGTCGGCTTCACCACAGGCCCAACGAGATTTACAGGGCCTATTAATCTCGGCGGCCTCGGCTTACCAAAGTTGACGTCATGGCCTATTCTACTTCATCCATGGTTGACGTCACATGCAGCTAACGCTTTTGAATGGAGGAGCCTCCATTTCGCTTATTTGTTGCCTCTTTCTTAAAAAATTTGTAACTTTTTTCCAAAAAAACTTATTGTTTTCTTTTTTATGTTACATTCTTTCTGATTCTTTATTATCTCGATAGCAATATTTTTGTGGTCATTTGCCCTTTAATTAAGTACCAGAAAATTCTACAAAAATTCTTAAAAAAGAAAAAAGAAAGAAAAATTACTTAAAAAATATCACAAAGACTCTTCTTGTTCTGTTGTTCTTATTATTTTGTCTTCACAGTGCATCTTCTTTCCCTTCTTACTTCCATCATGTAAAACGAACAATTTATCTCAGAAAAATGGTAGATTAATGTACTGAATTGGAAAAAAAATGATATCCGATGATAAAGCCTCAAAGCATGCATGCACTACTGAGATTGCACAGAGCACCTGCATGATATCACCTATCAGAGGGCAAAGAGAGGGCCAACATGAAACTGGACAATGCTCATACAGTAGAATGTCGATTATCCGTATGCCGTTCATCCGGACGACCGGTTATCTGGATTCATCGCTGGGCGGCGACACTGTTGAATTAAGCGGAAGCAGGGGTCCAACTGTATGTCCTTGAAACATACTGTAAATACTTGAAAACGTAATACTGAACTGTATATTACAGTAGAAAGTGAGAAATCAACATTTATAGTACATATATATGAAATTTTATGGCAAATAACGTATTTTTTTTTATTGTGAAATCATCATTTTTTTCTTATGCGATCGATTATTCGGATTTTCGATTTTCCGGACAACCAATGGTCATAATTAGTCCGGATAATTGGCGTTCTACTGTATTTGCCATTGCATACTGTAAGAATTTCATCGGGATAGCACTCTGCAAGCAGTACTGCATTCATCATCAGGTAGAAGCTAGGGCCTCACTCAATGCAGCTACTACCCACTCCCACATATCCATTACTTGTTTTCTAACCATGTGATATACAAAATGGTCCTCAAATTCAGGGACTGGATCGGGTCATCATAAGAATGAAAAAAAGTTCCATAAACATTAGTCCAAAAATGCATCTTTCATGAATTATAATGTACTGAATGATTAATACAAGATTCAGGAAGGCCATGAAAGAATAAAAAAGAAAATGTTATTTTTATTTAAAAAAGTTATTGAAAACTTCCAAAATTAAAATGTGTACTTCCATCTGTCTAACTATGGGCTATCGAACAAGTTCAAAAGGTTCCTGGCTCATTTCATTAAATTTCGCAGAAGTTGATAATGCGATCGTGTAATTCCTCTAAATTATTGATTGGAGTTGCATAAACAAGGGCCTTTAGATTTCACTTGTTACAACAAATCAATCGATTAAGTTGTTTGTTGTTGAACACATTTAATTAAAAAAGCATAAATTCTAACATATACGATCAAAACTTTGAAAATAATTATTCTTCGAAAGTGATAATTAAATGCATCATAACTCCTGAAGAATGATCCTCTTTATGCTCTTTTCATTCTTAAGCCCAATATAATCCCAGATTTTGACTAATTATTTCAGGATCAAACTGACGTATATAAGATAATTAGATAGTACATGCTTGAGAAACCATGATTCTGGAGAGTTAAATTACTATTTGGAATACAGATCTTTTTATTCTTAATTTTTTTTTTTTTTTTTATCTACACTGCCTTATTCAAGATGTTTATGCTTCTTGTGTAACAGTTGCCTTAATGGCAGTGCTAACTGTACAAGTGAAAAATTTCCTTAAAAAATTTACTTCAGAGATTTTTTTTTATAAAAAATTTATTTCATATCATAAATTAAAATAATTATATAAATGTATCTACAAACTATTTAATATTCTTACATTACAAAATTGCACAGTGATCTTAAATTATGTTAAAATTACTAGTTTCTCTAATGCAACACAAAAATTATATACACTGAGGTCACCTTCTAAATGGATGTTCTTAATAATAATATAATAAAATAAAAACAAAACAATTAATTCTTCTTTATAGATTGAGACTACCAACACCGACTAAAAACTTAATTAAAAATACATTTAAAGATATACACCTAAAATATAATTAAAATAGGCAGTCATAAAAAATAATGGAAAATATTTTCTGCAAAATCCTATGTTCTCTTAATGTAAGAGTTATTGTTATAAATCATTTTGTTTTAAAATGAGCAATTTATATGTAAAATAAAATTTCAAAAATAAAAATATTTTCTCATTTATTTTGAGTTAGTAGTTCAATAAATGCAAACAACAAAAACAAGGGAATATTCATTAAAAAAAAAAATCATCAGGCAATTAATGGTTGATGTTTGAAAATAAAATTTCTTTTTGTCCGATAACATGCAAAATATAAATTAAAAAGAATAACCATAACTGGGCAATGAAATTTTTTCCATTTTGTGTAGCTGCTTGTTCAAACAATTTCATTTTTATTTCATTTAATTACATAACCATACACACTTATGTTTAAACTTGATGCTTCTATCACTTTTCATATCTTCTGATTAATCAGAAACAAAAAAAGATTCATATTAAACGTTTTTTTGAACGTTAACAACTGAAACCAATAATGTAGTTATTACAAACCAAGCCATGTGAATTCATAAGCAGCTGCTCAATAAAACAAAAGCAACATATTGCTAAAATCACAAACACGACAAAATTTATATGTATAGATACAAGGCAAGTACTGAAAGTAATGTCCATTTGCCATTTTCTCTGAAATTATGTGCCCAAATGCAATGTTTGGTATCACCAGATAGAATAATTCTTAATGGTCGACTGATACAGTATAATATCAGTATTTCTAAGCACAGATCTAGTCTACTTCTTGACCAAAGAAGGATATACTGCTGCCAACATCCCAAACCACTTAGAAACTTATATGAGATGTGGCAGCTGATGAGAGTAATGTGCAAAACTAAATGAACAAGATGAATAAGCACTAAAGAAAAAGCAAGGAGTGCCTTAAAGAGTTGTTCCAAAGATTGTTTACTACATGGATTAAAAAGTGGATCAAATGCATTGCCAATAGTGGAGAGTATTTTGAATATGTTCATAGGATACTTTACATTTATATGGCGACGTATATATCTCATGTTGTTAAAAAAAGTTGTGACCTGATAGGCATTACTTTCAGTAGACCCCTCATATAATCAATTTGTATGTAATGTGTGTCCATTTCTAAAGCTGAAATAATCAATAACCTATCCACAAAAATATTAGTTAAGAAAGGGAAGCCCTTCCAAAAAATAAGGAGAAATTTTATTTTCTAAATTTTCAAATTATTCATCTGTTTTTATGGATTGATCAATATTTCAATGAAATTTTTAATTATTCAATGTACCAGGCTTTTAGTGAATTTTCAGTTTTAAATCAATGACTGAATTTTAATCATTTTCAATTACCCCTTTTTTGTTTCCATATGGCTACCACCTTACCTGCTAATAAAAACATTACATTTTCTTTACCTTATTAGACTTTTGAGAGCAAACTTTTTAAACATAATTTATGTTTGCTGCTCACCAAGAAAAGCCAAAAATATTTCATAAATGATCAATCCAATTCGAATTTATTTGGAGCATTAGATGATGCAAATATTAAATACAGTGCTTCCTCCCAAACTTGGGGTTCTCCAAGTCTGGGAGTAAGCACTGCCCCCCCCCCTCCCACCCCCCCAAACCAAAATGATAGACAAAAACCCCAGTCATTGATTTTTCCAACAACATTCTAAAACGGTGACCCATTATTTCAATTTTCCAAGCTCAGAATATTTAAAAATAACTTGAAGAGAAAATAAGCCTCGACACCAATGGAAAAGATTTCATTTATGCCAATCTTAAAAATTATCAAAACACAAATATAGGCTTCTCTCCAGTCAAAAAAAATAATTATCGAATTTTATTGAAGTACAGGATGGTTATAATTAAAGTGACACCATTTAGACCCTTCTAGCGGCCTTTCTAATAATCAGATTCTGACGAAAGTTGAGATATATGTTACACAGACCATGGGGAAGAGAATTTTGCAATAAAAAAATTAGTTCACATTTTGACCGCTACGTCAAAATATGGTGGTGGTCATGTAAGAAACTATCTGAGAATTTTTACTCAATCAGAGATGTTATGCAAATGATATGTAAAATTAGAAAAACTTTAAAATGACAGTGAAATTAAATGTAAAGTCATTCTTCACGATGGCTTTAGCTAAAAAGGATCGAGCTTTATTGGTGAAGTTGTTTTACCAGAACTGCAATAATGCTTCTGCTGCACTAAGAGAATATCAACATTTGAAAGATTTGCGAAATGGGCCTATGTCCATTAATGGTTTAAAAAAGATGATTAAGAAATTTGAAGAAACTGGTGAGTTGGGTGTGCTGCCAGGGAGAGGATGGAAACGAACTGCAAATGAGACTGTGGAAGACGTTGCTGCTGCTGTAGTGGAAAGTGCTTCAAGTTCCCAATATTCTTCAGCAAGTGCTCGAGCCGTATCACGTGATTTGTCTATTCCGTGGTCTATGGTACAAAAAAGGTTTGCATTCCATTTTAAAGTGGTATCCATACAAGATCCAGGTGGTTCAAAAGTTGCTTCATGAAGATCCGGAAAAACAGTTTCTGAATAGAACAGCCGTCAATAATGCATGGCCATGGAACATTTTGTGGTCAGATGAAGCGCATTTCACACTAGACGGAGCAGTGAATGCTCAAAACTGTCGCATCTGGGGTACTGAAAAACCGATGGTTGCGCATGAAAAGCTTTTGCATTCTGATTACAGGATTGTATGGTGCGGATTCACTTCACATTTCATTATTGGCCCCTTTTTCTTTGAAGAGAACACTCCTCAAGGCACTAAAAGATGTTCAATCACTGGTGCTCATTACTGCGAACTTCTGCACCAGAAAGTCATTCCTGCTTTACAAGAAAGACAATGTTTAGACACTACTGTCTTTATGCAAGATGGTGCAACATCCTACATTGCACGACAAGTGAAGGAACTGCTTCATGCTCATTTTGGAGATGATCGGGTGATTTCGAGAACTTTTCCAACTGCAAGGCCTCCTCATTCACCGGACTTAAACCCTTGTGATTTCTGGTTGCGGGGATATTTGAAAGATAATCTCTATGGAGGAAGAATACGGACTGTCCCTGAATTGAAAGCAAGCATAACATGCCATATCACTGCAATTCCTCAGGAAACCCTTCGCTCTACTGTGGAACATGCAATAACGCACTTTGAACATGTCATTGACACAAATGGAATGCACATTGAACAAATGCTCTGATTTTATAAATTTCTCTGCTTCTAACTTGTTTTTGTAGCGGTCAAAATGTGAACTAATTTTTTTTATTGCAAAATTCTCTTCCCCATAGTTTGTATAACATATATCTCAAGTTTTGTCAAAATCTGATTACCAGAACGGCCGCTAGAAGGGTCTAAATGGTGTCACTTTAATTATAACCACTCTGTACTTGCTCATTTAAGTAAGCCGGAAATTTCTTTGGCGATTTTTTTCAATTAGAATATCAATTGATCTTTTCCCCTACCAGCATGGACATGTTGACATCAAATCAGTGACCTAACACATTGTGACATATTATATTATAGTCAATCTTGCCCATTAGTGGTACAATGATATTTTCCAAACAGGCAAGCTTCAAGGTATATGGGCAATGGTACAGGCAATATCAATTACATTATCTTAATTTAGAATTCCTACATTTCCATTCCAAGAGGTATCTGGTAGTTTGAACCCCCTCCTTTTGAGATTTTGATATGGGGGTTCGTCCACCATTCTGAATTCTTCATAAGTCCACCCTGAGCTTGTATAGTCTTGGAACCGATATAGCCGATTTGAGGAGGGAGCACTGTATCTGCATGATTGTGTAACTTATGGAATGTACATGAAGTGTATTTAAAACAAAACAAAAAGAAGAAAAAACTGAAATAGCAAAGTCAACAAAAACAAAAGCATGAAGGCATTCAGAGTGCAAAGAAGATTTCTTTCAATGCTTTCAATGATGGATAAGGCCATCAATTGAATGATTGTTACTTTCCTTATTATCACAGTATTTTTTTTTTTTGTTTTTTTTTGTTTTTAACAAAGATGAAAAAATAGTTTTAAAAAATCAATTATAAAATTTCTGTACAAACAATCCATATAAAATAATACAATTAAGACATAGCTCAAACATATCTAATATTAAATTTTTTCCCCCCAAGGAAACTAAAAGTTTTCTTCTTTTTCTCCTTATGAGAAAAAGAAATTGTCCATGAAGCCATGTGCTGATGTTAAAAAAAAAAAATCACAATTTTTAATACAAAATTAAAAAAAAAAAAAAAATGGAACAAAGTATTACGAAATAGGAAAGGGGAGGGAAATTTTCTATTCAGGAACTCGGACCACAAGACAAAAATTTTCAGTGATAAGGCTGATCTTCAAATCAATGTCTATAACATTAAAGCTTTACAAACGAATGGCAAATTGAAAAGAATATTAGTGAACTAATACTAAAGAACATTCCAAATTTGAAAGCAAAATTTAAGAGGGGAAACTCTCAATATTTTGGATGGATTTCATGAAAAGTCCACTTCAAATAGTGGTCATCAGAGTTGCATGGGGCCAATCGAAGTTGGCTGGAGGAAGGAAGCTGTGCAACGCATTTTTTGTGTGTCTTGTGAAACAACGTATTGGAATGCTGCAAGGAGAACAGATTGCGATATAAGTGAAGAATAAAATTTGATAAAACAAAGCCTTAGATTTAAATGAATCTATAAAAAAAAATAAATAAATAAATAATAAAAAATCAAGAAAAAAGAAAAATTATCCTTTAAGTGCACCAATAGTTGTATGTTGTAATACCGGTAATTATTGAATCTCAAAAGAATATTTTAGTTATTCAGTTGCCAGTTTGGCTTGCTATTTAAACTGCAGTTGAGTAGGTAATTCCTCCCTAAGAGTCTCTCCTTGCACTTCCCATGAATAGTTCGACATCAACTTCATAAGAAAGCAGCTTGATCAGGCAGTGCCAGGTTGTTAAACTATTGGAGACACATCCACTTTAGACATTTATCCAGGAATCTCACAATATTACAGAATAGTCCGAACTCAGATAAGTGTTCTTCAATGGGGAAAATCACTTTCAGGATATGTGAGGTCATGAGGGGTGTAAATGTTTAGCCAGCGCAATTTGGTAAAATATAGTGACATCTCTAGGCACTCATGAAAAGGATTCTCAATCATCACAGAGACAAAATTTCTTTTAAAAGTGCCGACCTGACAAATTGGTGGAGCTGAAGCCTCATGTAGTCAGATTAGTGCAAGCAAAAGTAGAATTTCTCTGGCCATACAATTTTGTGCCATTCTGCAGCATTGAGTTTCAAAGCCTAGAGATAATTTAGCTTTACAGCACTCATGTCAAACAATTTGAGGCACACTGAAGCAGATCACATAAAGACCAGACTTAATCCCCCTCCTTTTTCAATTTAGCACTTCTTGAGGCTCCAACATTGAAAGCAGAGGGCTATTATGTGAAAGTAGGCCTCCAGTTGGTCTGTTTTCTAAACCAGCCAATTTACAGTGATCCTTGAGAACAACGTTGTTGCCACTTGAACTACCGTATAGACTAACCAATCCATCTTATGGCAACTTATCTATAGTCCTCATCCGATAAGTTAAACCTCAACCTTGAAGGGCTAGGATTATTCTATTGCTATAATGGGAGGCAAGAGGATGGAAAAAAAAAATCTGATATAGTACTAGTACTTCCCTGCACTACATCAGATTTTTTTCCATCCTCTTGCCTTCCATTTTAGCAACAGAATAATCCTAGCCCTTCAAGGTCGAGATTTAACTTATTGGATGAGCACTATACAGTCATAGCTGCTTGGGTCATCGCATATATCTATGGTTGTCAATTGCAAAGCATTTGTAAAAAGTATAGATTACCTCTATTTATTGTACAACTTTGATTCGAATATATTCCACACGGTATGGGCATGCCAATTAAAACTTTCTATCACTACTGTCTAATGTTTGGTCCACTTAGTATATTTTACTATCGAATTAATGCAATATATGTGCAATTAAACCAAGTTAATTTTCAAAATTAAATGTACTATACCTTATCATACTGCCAAGGTCCATCTACAGTTCCCATATTACAGAACATTAATTTGATTTCTTCATTGTCAGCATCAATACAACGTTCACCAACTCCCAACTGACCTTCAGCATTTAGTCTAAATAACTAGATTAAGAGGGAACAATCAAAGAGAATAAAAATCATAATGAATATTGGAAGGGGATATTGGCTTGTTCAAAAATTAATTGCGTTTTTTCCCTCTAGAAGGTTGTAGTTATTATTTCAATGTACTGAAGGCATTTATACATTAATGCATCCATGTACATTTGACAGCTGACACCTGTATTTCCATCAAAGAAAAAGGGGTACAGATCACTTAACAATAACGTTGTGGAAATGGAGAGTCAACGTGAGCATTTTTGCCGAGTTTTACTCAAGTGCTTCCAAAAAAGGAAAGAAGCCTGTGCGGCTTTTGAAAAGTTGCTTAAAGTATATGGTGATGAAGCTATTAAAGAACACCAGTGTTAATACTGGTTTGCTCATTTCCGTTCTGATGATTACAGCTTTCGCTCTAATGCTCTCAAGCTGATGGGATTTTTGAAGTGTGTGTGTTTTTCGAGATCTTACCACAGAATGTTTTGATCAATTTGGTCATCTACTGTCAACAAATCGCCAAATTGAACAAAGCAGTAGCAGAAGGTCAGAATTGAAAAAAATTGGGAAGGAGTTTGACAAAGCGTGACCTCACAAAAGTTTGATGACTCATGGAAAATTGTTGGACCTTAGTTTCAGTGTGAGGCCCCAATCACCATATTAGTCAGATCTTACTCCATTAGACCTCCATTTGTTTGGGTCTTTGTGAAACTATGTGGAAAAACATTTGCTTAAGATAATGCCATCGAAAGACATATTGTTCAGTTCATCGCTAATACGGAGAGAAGTTTTTTGCAAATGGGATCATGAAAATTCCCAAAAGTTGGCAGAAGATAATCAAACAAAAAGGGACTATATCATTGACTAATGTATATTTTTTCGAATGAAATAAGCAGCCTTCAAAATCAATGGGAAAAAATGCAATGACTTTTTGGACAATAGAATAATAAAGAGAAATGGCATTAAAGAGTAATCTTTTTAACTTGGTATTCATTAACCCTCTAACTATTTGTACTTAATAGCAACTTAGTAATAAAAAATGCAAGTTAGTGATTAATTTCAAATAGCTAAGAATTGCTGTAATTAATTATTTCAAAGCAGTTATCAACATGGTGGAATTTAAATCTGAGACTATAATCATTTGAATTACATGGTAAGGATTTTGTTATAAATGAGTTAAAAAAAGAATTATCAAAGTCATTCAAGGATTTTAAAACATGTGAAATAAAACAAGCAGAAGGGAAAGGTTTCATGCATGTATGAGGATTTTTTTTTAAACAACTACCTGGTTGCTGCCCAGTCCGTGACAATAGGATACCCCAATTACTTTAGGAGGAGAGCGACCCATACTGTCTAGGCACTGTCCCGTTGCTTTATTGCGAAGCTGCAAGAAGAATAAATGAGGTGGATATTAATTCATGCTTGGGAAAGTGCAAAACAGATTAAAAGAACTTTCATCCATGGCTTTAGAGAAGAAAATTCCTAAGCGTGATTGGTTAGTCAGAGCAGTGTTTGATATAAGATCCCTTTTCTGCCCCTCTCTCTACATTTACCTGAGAATCTGCCGTCTCAAATTCATTTTCATCACTGGTGCAATGTTGCACTTCTACAGATGCAGTATGTTCATCACCAGAATAATTTAAAATATCCCAGCATAGTTTGGTTAAAGTGTGACGAATCTGAATACATGCAATTTTATATTACTTTTTGTTTTCCTATCTTATATAATGTTTTAAAAATGTATGAGGGAAGAGCTTCTGAGATTATTGATAAAAAATAGTTTTTCAGTAATTATGCATCAGAAAATACAAATTCTCCAGAATATTGTGGAACAGTTGGAACACTGAGGAACATTCAAAGAACTGGAGTAAAAACTAGAACAGAAGATAGATATATCGATAACATGTTTTACAATTATTATCATATAAAGTGCTCCAAGTTATGAGCATTTGAATTTACGACAAAGGTGCCATTTAAATTATTAAACTGGTAACAATGGAAGTAGTTTATGACTAAACTGATTAACAATGGATTCATCCGAACTGAACCTTGTCCCAGGTCAAGGATCATCTATATATGGTAGTTGATGTTCCTAACTGTTAATAAACACAGGTAATAAACATTGAGACCAAACATTTATGAGATCATGTATTTTATACAGTTTTCTAAAAATTAATTTTATCTTCGGATAGTGGTAACACTACAACAACACATATTTAATACCTAAATTTATGAAGAAAAAAGTTATTCCAACATTCAAGATAAATTAGTAAATTAAATTTAATGAACACGACCATTAAAGAAAGGTTCACAAGAATAACAGAACTATGTCAATTAAAAATATATCATTTCTTATAATTATTCTTCCCAATAGGATTATGAAATGTGCATGCTATAATTATTAAGGTTCTTAAACTTTTAAAAAAATCTTTAAGATATTAATAAATAAATATAATAAGAATCTTCAAGCTTCCCTCACATATTTAGGAATAAAAATTAAGAAAGATTAATAATATTGTGAAAAGTAATAGAACAATGTAATTTTTAGAGAATTCCACACTTCACAATTAAGAAAGCAATTACTAACAGCCTAAAGTGCAATAAACTTGAGCAGACAAATTATCATAGCATTTTGTCATTCTTAAAGTGTTAATTATAGACTTGGATTTTTTTTTCATTTATAAAGGACAAACTTCTTTGTATTTTCCAAGTTGCTATCCAATAGTTCCCAAAATTTATATAACATGTTTGAAAGAGTACAAGCAAAAGCTGCTAGATAATGCTTCATATGCTCTTCTTTGTAAAGCAATATGCTTCACATCTTTGAGCTGAGTGAAAACGTATTTTTTTTTTAATGTTGTATGCTTATTTACATTGGAATTTCACAAATTAATACAAAATGCAGCATCTTTGCATCAAGTTTGTTTTAAGCTTGGGATTACTGTTACAGAAATATGCAAAATGTTGAAGTAAGCATTTTTATAATTTTAGGCCAGACTACATTTTAAAAACGGCTGAAAATGTGAAGTGGATGAATATCAATCAGCATTGTGCCACAAAAAAGGCAATAAAGTATGGAATGTGATCCTGGAAGCCTGTAGATAGAGCACTGGGACTTTGTATGGCTATTGTCAGTAGATTTTGTTCAAAGAAATGAATGTGAACAAACAACAATTTCACTATACAACGGTTTTTGGTGAAAAAAATATTATGATTCTTCTCATTGCTTAGCACTGTGTAGCTTCTTTCTCTTCCATTAGATAAAATCAAGTTAGAGTAAAGATTTGACACAATAGAGGAGATTCAAGTTTTACGCAGACAGTTTTACTCTGACCAAAAATGGCCTCATGTGAATGATGAATGTATGGTGTGATTTTATTTATTGGGTGAATTCTGAGAACTTTTGGATAGCACTTCATACTTTGCTATGCCAAATATTATTATTTTTTATTTATTTATTTATTATTGATTGTAATCCAATACATCCATCCAGGGCCTGTATGGCCAGAGGACGACGAGTTGGGTCCCTGGATGGACCTGGATTAACGGCTGCTGTAGGATGGTCGCAGCGGCTGGGGGGGGGGGGGGGGTAATCGTATCTCACTGGTGGTCGCCCATCCAGTGACTAGCCGTGTCTGGTGTTGCTTAACTTCCCTGAAGTTGTGTGCTCAGTGGAAGCCCACCAGGCCACGGCCTCCCCCTATGAATATGAGTATTACTGTGAATTTACACAAACACAGAGGGACTAATTACTCCAAGGAAGTGAAACGTACAATTAGTGACACAAAAAATATTTAAAAAAGGAAAGGCATTTAAGTTTTACATGAATATCTTTTCTCATTACCGTCAAGCTGCAATTATTTAAATGTTTTCTTATATTTGAGGATGCATTACAAATTCATGGTTTTTAAAACAGTTCAAAATGAATGATAAGCATCCTCTTATTAAAGATCTCCCAGTGATACTTTTACTCTTTCCTTCCCATTATTTTTGGCAAGTGGTTGGCTAAGAAATTATGAATTCTCAAACAGAGCTAGGAAAAGCATTCAAGTGTAAACATTGCCTTAAAGACTTTTGCATCTTCCATCGCTAAAATACATGGGAAATTACACTCTGGGACCAAGCCCTTTAAGTGTTCTTTTATTAAAAATTTTCTAATTTTATTATGAAGGGATTTTCTTTCAAGCTAGTGATGCTGAAGGGCAAACTCTGGCATATTATGTAAACCAGAATCTATGATCCAAATGAGGCTGCCTTAAGGAAGTTTAATTAAACTTTGGAAATATAAATTATAGAAAAATTTATTGTGCCATTTCTTGAGTCCTAATTTGTAAAATACAATCAAAATTTTATGAAGTAATACGAGAACTATTATAAAATCTGAGAATAAATACATTAAAAATTTCGTGGGCAGGAATCAATCAGGGTGTGTTTGTTCAATGCGACAAATTTAACATAACTTCATTTATTTAGTCTCTTCAGACTGACTACTTCAGTTTGCAATTGCCAGTGATGCTCATGCAATTACGCTTCATCACCCAACAAATTGGATGAGCTAAAATCATCATCAGTTTCTGTCAATGTTATTATTATTATTATTATTATTATTATTATTACAAACGAAAGAATTAGTTCAAACAGATCAGAACATTTGTACTAATAAAGTTTGGGATATTTCGAAAACATAATTTAATAAAAATATTCATTATCATTTTGTTATTTTCTGTGAGAATTAGAAAGCATACATCACTGTTATCGACTGCCTGCTTGAAAGCAGTCGTTCTCATGAAGTCATATGTATATCGTCAGGCTGATGGCTTTCACAGCATCGTGAAATGTAGTGATGGCTAGTCACTTTTGTCGCAATAAACAAACACTCAGTTTTCCCTTAGAAGACAAAGTATTAAAATAAAAACAATAATACCTCTCCCCAGTAGAGATTTTTTGGAAGAAGAGGGAAGCTTTCCACCATGTCATAAGCAACATTCTTCATGAACCAATCAAAGCCTTTGCATTTGAGTCGATTTCGTAGTTCTAACTGTTGTGAAATATTTCCAGCATCAAGGAACTGAGCTAATGGTTCTCTTGTATAGAAGTACTGTTTGTATTCATCCATCCATACTTCAACTACTCTTTTGTAATTCTAAAGAAAGCAGAAAAACATTCTTTAATATGTGTAAAAAAAAAAAAAAAAAAAAAAAAAAAAAAAAAAAAAAAAAAAAATTAGAGGACATGAATTTTTTTAAAATTCTTCATAAACTACTCATAATTAATATTATAGTGCATTTCAGAAAATATAATGTCATTTGAGATATAAATGTTAAGAAATGGAGAGTTCTCTGTACTGTCCTTGATGAAGTTGATGGAGGCCTTACAGTACATATTGGGAAAGTAAAACACAGAATTCCAACTGGTTTCGCCTTTTATTCCTGGCTTTATCAAAGGATATCCTTGATAAAGCCAGGAATAAAAGGCGAAACCAGTCGGAATTCTGTGCATTTTCTTTCCCAATATGTACTGTAAGGCCTCCATCAAATTCATTGAGATATAAATGCCTGAGTAACGATTTAGTATAAGTTAAGTGAAACTTAACAGATGTAATTTTGAGCAAAATAAGTTTTATTTTTAAAATTTGTATGAGAAATTCAAAGAAATGTTAATTTCATGAGCGACTTCACAAGTTTTTCAATATGTTGGTGCACACTTCAAGTTGGTAGTCCAGCTCCTATCAAACACAGTGCCACATGTCTTTGGTAATGTTACCTATAGACACTTTTGGGTTGTTTCTACAACTGTTAAAATTTGAGATCATTTGAACGAGAATTGGTCAAATTATTAGATTATGAAATGATTTCAAATTTTCTGAAAAAGCCCTATATATCATCATACAAGGTGAACATAAAAGAAATACATAACTTCAAAAATTTATTAAAAAAAACTATCTAATATTTTGACCCTCAACATACTTGGTTTGTGCAAAAAGTCTGAAAGTTTATTTTGAGGCTGTTACAAATACTCAATGTGGCCACCCTTTATATCAATGTGGCAGTCCAACTTTTCCCTAACAACTTCATCAACTGCAGTAATTGCTGCAGCTACACATTGTTTAAGTTCCGTCGAAATCCTGAGGAAAGGATGGGACAGGGAAGCCGTCCTAAACGCAACCCCAAAATAAGAAATCATAGGGTGTAAGGTCAGGACTTCATGATGGCCACTGTATGAGTGGTAGGTTGTTTTCTATTGTGCGACCAATCCAACAGTCTGGGAGATTTTAGTCTAGGAATTCCAATGGGGCATTACTTCGTCTTGTTGAAAAATAAAGTCGTCACTGTCCTCATGCAATTGGAACGTCAACCAATTAATTAACACGTGACCTTGCTTATGTCATCAATAACTGCTTTGGAAAATATTTTTCACAGTTTTAAAACAAATCTGAGTATGTTGGGTGTCAATATATTAAATATCTTTTTTTTTAATAAATTTTTATTGTGTATTTCTTTTATGTTCACCCTGTATATTAAATATCCTATTTAATAATGACCAGGGAGAACACCTCTTGTCCACAATTAGAATTTTATTTCTCATATACGTGAATTTGTCAAGTGAATTATTCAAGTGAATTATTCAACTTGGCATTGAATAATGAACTCAAGGAGTTCGAAATACGTATATGCGAAATAAAATTCTAATTGTGGACAAGAGGTGTTCTCCCTGGTCATTATGTCATTATCCACAGTCATTTCTGAATTCTCTATGCCATTTAATATTGATATCATCAACTCATTGTTACCAGTGTAATCAATGGCCCTTTCTTCTTTTCAGCAAGCTTTCCAAAATTATAGGGCATGAAACCTCTGTAGATGTGTCCAACATGTGAGCATGGAACCCAAAGAATGCTTCCTCCACATTGCCATATCTTGAAAATAAAATTAAAAAAAACAAACAAAAAAAAACATTAAAAATTATGTCTTTTGTTCCTCTGTATTTAATTTTTTCAACATATACATGGTACGGCAGGTATTTGAGAACAAAACGATGTCCACAGGTAAAAAGGAGCAGACATTTAAGATACCATAGAGCCTTTAATACAATTTACATTTTTATACAAAGGACTACAAAATACATATTGTTATTCAATAAAACCACCGTCCGCCACAATGACAGCCTCCACACGCTATCGGAAGCGCTGGCAGGCAGCAATGAGGTGGGTCTTCTGGATTTCTATCATTGCCTCTACAATAGCTGGCCTGAGAGCTTCAACGGTGTTGTGTGGATGCTTGTTGGACTCCCTCTCAACGACACCCCAGATATAATAGTCCAAAAGATTGAGATCAGGGGAGCTGGGGGGGGGGGGGGCACATGCTGGGAGGGATGTGGTCATCCATGCTTGGGTGCTGTGGGCCTTATGACTTGGAGCAGAGTCCTGTTGAAAACCATATGGCCTACCATGTGCTACAGCAGTAATCCAGGGCTTCACAACTCTTGCCAACAGATCGGTGTAAGCAGCAGCATTGACCCTGAGACCTTGACAGAAGAAATGTGAAGGCATCACGTCGCCCAGAACCATCATTGCGGCTGGAAATTTCATATGCATGACGATTGGAACTTCCTGGGGGTTTTGACACAGCCATCAATCATTTTGGCAGTGTCCAGTTCTGCCCGAACTTTGAACACGAACTAACGCACGACTTTCAGGAATGCAGCAATTTCAGAGTCGGAGTGTCCTGCAGCCAAGGAGATGATGACAGCATGTAGCTTCATTTGCTGGGTTATCTTTAGATCCGTCATGTTTATCCGCCTCATTTCGGAATTGTTAAATAGCATGATGTATTGACTATTTTGTCATACTCATGTGTTCTCAAATACCTGCCGCACTCTGTACACATCTATATAGTGGCCTAATAATTGTGAAATTAAGATATACAAGATCTATATTAAAATGAGGGTTGTAGATAGCTATATGTATACAAAATGTAAATTATTGAAGAAGCCCTTAAAAGTTGCATGCTCTGTAAATGTGCCTGTCCACATGGTTGCAAGTGTGTGATGCTTTAAAAACAGCCAAGCCTCCCTATTGCCCAAGTATTACTTGAAGAGTTTCCATTTGAGTTTAGAACCTTCTAGAAATGGGGTCAAAAATTTTTAGTCACTTGTTCACATATCCAAAGTAATAGGCTTATTCTGTCAAGCCTGTAAAGTATAAACTACATGTACGAGGGGTGATCAAAAAGTAAGGTTACAAAGCCTGCAGTGAAACGTGTACATTTTATTTCATACAACCAATGCAGTCAACTGATAGTACATTCATTAGGTTATTTTTCGACAATCTCCATATCGGTTTAGGCACTTGTCGGTTTGTGGGACGAGTTTGAATATTCCCTCCTGGTAGAAATCCCTTCCACCATGTTGTCGCGCAGTGTTTCACCACCTCGTCTGAAGCGAATCGCCTGTCTTCTAGGTGCTACTTCAAGTGAGGAAAGAGGTAAAAGTCGCTTGGAGTGAGGTCCGGGGTGTAAGGAGGGTGTTTGATTATGTCCCAGCGAAACTGCTTCACAGCGTGGTGGTCTTCTAGGCCGCAAACTTTCTGCTGACAAGACCTTACAGTCTCTCCGTAAACCTCTACTAGTTGTCGGTGAATTTCAGCCGCAGTTACATGTTTCATCAACAGCGGATTTCTTCACGAGATCAGTTTTCCAAACGAGTCACCATTTGTGTTAACCTATAACTAGGGGGTGGCCGTGGCCTGGTTGTTTCATCGGTTGGCTCGCTGATTGATGGAGTTAAGCAACTTCAGGTGCGGCCAGCTGCTGGCTGGGTGACAGCTAGTGGCTTGAAGACCGCTGCTGGGTGGGATGGCTATTTGGGGCACAGCTGTTGGGGGACTTGAGTCTGACCCATTTGTTGAGTGACCAGTGCTGGATGTCACATTAAGCCGTCAGTCCCGGCTGCTAATATCATCTGGTAGCAGTCGTTAGTTACTGGGATGGCACAAAACTCTCTCGAAGGAGTAAGTGCCACAGATTATCGTACAAGACAACCCTCTGTACAAGATAACCTACAATTAGCGCTGTAGGTGGCGGGTGGCTGAAACTCTGCACAGTTGCCGACGGCATGTATTAGAATTACCGCACACTGCTAGTTTCTCTATAACAGACTAACTCCAGGAACATCGGTCTTGTAACCTTAGTTTTTGATCGCTCCTTGTATTACTGATTTGGCCAAACTTAAAAAACTTAAGAGACTTATGCAAAACTGGCTGAATCTGATCACTAATAATATTTCTTCAACGTAATCTTCTTACACTAATTAGTTAGTATATTTAACAGGACAGTTTGAAGCTGTTTTGCACAGAAAACATGTTAGCAAAATTCTGCAATATGTAGACTTATTAAGACAAGAATCAAATGTGGAGAAATTCCCCAGCAGCTTCTTGTAGAAGAAACTGACGCCACATTCTGTTGATTTTCTCAAGAGCAGGAAGGGAGGACGAAAGAGCTAATTATTAATGTTCTGAGGCATTTTTTTTTAATAAAACATGAAGTTAAATTGAAAGTGTTTGATTTTCAATTGATGAATACTTTATGACCATTAACTAATATTGTGGTATAAAATTTCCATAGAATTTACCTTTTAAGCTTTACAAGAAAATCAACTTACTTTGAAAGAAAGTTCAAAATTTTCTCCACCCCAAACTAATAAACCAGGATCATAAGCTCCTAATTCTAGAAAGTATTCCCTGTTCATTGCGAAGAGACCTCCAGCATGAGTAGGTGATCTAGAAAATGTTTTAAAATCCAAGACTAATCAAAATTCATAAGCATTGGCTATTTGAACAGAAACGCAACGAAGTACCTACTTATATGGTTCACTTTTGTGCTTCCTTAGCCGAGCTTCCTTTACTGGAAGTTTAGTCTCCTTGTACAGCATTCCCCATTCAAATATACCTCGATAATGGAACTTCCCTGTATATACAGGTTTGTATTCCATAGTATCCTTGTCCACCCCATCGATTACAGGAACTGTCATAACTCTCCTAAGTGTTATTAATAATAATAAAAAATGCAAATTCATTTGTTTTGTTTCTTCATTTAGTTACTAGAAAAAAATAAAGTTTAATGCTGGTTTTAAAGAAAAAGTAAACATAACAAGGGCTATATAATAAATGATTACCTATCTATATATATGGGTGTCAATAATGGCGGAAGCCAGTTAGCATTGACTTCACAATGGGCATCAAGAAATACTATAACTTCCCCTCTAGCCTCAATGGCACCATTAGAACGAGTCCTGATGAGTCCTTCACGCTCTTTGTTTCGTATTAACCTAACTTTTCCATTGAATTGGTGAATATGTTCCTCTAAAGGGCCTTTCAGATGTTCTAAAAATAAAATTGATAATTAATAAAAAATATATATCATGTGGTATCAAAAAGATCCCAGACGTGCTCTGTAGCAAGCCAACAGATGACAGAACAGTCTCATGTGCAGCAAAACTAATCAATATAGCATATATGGGCAATATGTGGATAAATATAGAGAAAAAAACAAATAATTTTTAGGTTTCAAAATTATTACCTTTATCACTATAGTCATCAACTAAGAGAACTTCTTCTAAAAATTGAGGTGGTGATCGGTTTATGACACTATGTACAGTTCTAAGCAATGTAGACCATCCTTCATTGTGGAAAACAATTATCACACTGGCTCTAGGTAAATCATCTGGATACTGCCAATACTTACACCTACATAGATATCATTGTTAATATAATCAATATTAGCTTTCAAGAGTTAGTAAATTCATGCTCAAATTTAAATTAAGTAATCCTTTACTCTTTCATTCTTGTGTCTGGTATTGTTCGATTCATGGCTATCTCATCACTGGCCACTATGTTAATGCCAAATTCCATAATGGAATTGGAAACTTCGTTCTGCCTGGATGGATCCACATAATGCGCTGCACCACCTTCACCAGGACCTGATGGTATTTCCTTAATTACGAATTCAAAATTTCCTAAGACCCCATCTTTGAAGATAGCTCCAACCCTGTTAGGCTGTTGTTTTACAAAGGCCTACATTAAAATGATAATTTACAAAAATAAAACTGTAATAATTATAAAATAATATTTTATTTTATATATTTTTACATGTTTTCATTTACAGGGTCGGGACTCATTAATATGACCACCTCTCCTCAAACATGTTGAAACGTCCCATGATATGCAGATGAAAAATCACTGAATATCATTAAAAGCTGACAACAGCAGATGTGTAGTAGCATCCATTAACACAGCAATTGTTGCCGTTA
The DNA here is from genome assembly GCA_023313115.1 of Rhysida immarginata. NCBI lineage: Eukaryota > Metazoa > Arthropoda > Chilopoda > Scolopendromorpha > Scolopendridae > Rhysida > Rhysida immarginata. The sequence goes on from JAHWFO010004153.1 coordinate 1,842,195, forward strand.
TGGGCAGAGCAAGTGACCTGTCGAACCTCGGATGATCATTGGCTATCGGGCCAAGGGGGGCAGCATTTCAGACACTGCCACCTTTGTGAACTGCTCTAGGGCTGCCGTTGTACCGTGACTGGATGAACCAGACAGTTTCAAGCAACTGAAGAGTTAACTGTGGGACCCCACGAGCCATCGATCCTAGAGGCGAGCGTCGGTTGCAACGCCTGGCCAAGACCAATCGGCATGCCACTGTTGAGCAACTGACACAGCAAATGCACAGTGGGGCCACTAGGTGTGTCAGCACCAAGACAGTGCAATGATCCCTCTTGAAATTGGGACTCCGGAGCAGGCGTATGGTAACAGCACCCATGTTGACGTCTGTGCATTGCCGAAAACGCCTCCAATTCGCAATGGACTATCGCCATTGGACCTCGGCCGAGTGGCAAAAGGTTGCTTTTTCTGATGAGTCGCGGTTTCTGGTGAACAGAGTGGACGGATGATGGAGAATTCGCCAAGAAGCACCTGAGAACAGGCATCCCGACACCATCGTTGGCAGACGACAGGCTGGTGGCGGAGGTGTGACTGTTTGGGGGATGTTTTCGTTGTATGATCCGAGTCCACTGATACCGCTAGAGGGTACATTATCTGATGATCATCGCAGACCAGGTAGACCCCTTCATCTCGATAGTGTTTCCTCAGGGTGATGGCACCTTTAAACAGGACAATACTCCCTGCCATACTGCCAAAATTGCCCACGACTAGTTCGAGGAGCATGAGGATGAATTCAAGCTACTCCCATGGCCACCAAACTCCCCGGACCTCAACCCCATTGAACATTTGTGGGACCATCTCGATCGCCATGTCTGCAAGCTGGACCATCACGCACGGTGATGGAATTACGGGATGCACTGATCGCCGAATGGTCCCAGATACCTGCAACCACCTTCCAAGGACTTACTGACTCTCTGCCATGTCGACTAGCTGCTGTGCTTGCCACCAAAGGTGGATATTCCGGATACTAGCAAATGGTCATATTAATGTGTCCCGACCCTGTAAACTTTTGATTGATCTCTTCCTTTTACAACCTTTTTTTTTTTTTTTTTTTTTAATTATGTAAATCATTTCAAAAAATCAATTAAATGAAAATCAATTAAATGTTAACAACAACAACGGGGCTAATGTTAACTTCCTTTTTCTACCCAAGGGAAGACTGCCCATGTTGACGTTAGAGAAGTCCATAAGATACATTAAGACAGCAAAGCAGTTACCATGTCTACAATAGCTCAGTTGGTTCGAGCATAGACATGGTAAGTAATGGTCCTGGTTTGATTGGAGGTTGCAAAATTTTTCCTTTTATTTATTACATTTTATAAGCATTTATTTATTCTCTAAGCATTCATTTGCTTATTTCACTTGTTCTCTATTTTTATCATATAATAATACTGGGTGCATTTCTCATCAAACTGTCAGGACAGAAATTGGAAGGAAATGATAGGTCTTCTTTTCCTTCTTTCAGTCAAGAATTTTTCATAGCTAGTAGCCCTGAAAACCTTGCCAACATGCCGATATCATAGACTGTAGGAATGAGTGGCTGACTGTTTCATTCTCGGACAAAAAGAAATTTTCAGAATCGCATGTTGTTTTTTTTCTCCCCCTCCCCTTTTATCTGAGAATAAAACAGTCAGCCAGTGATTATGATGAAATTTTTAGGCTGAGCTTTGTAATTTTTCCTGGTGGGTCGTTGAAGAGAAAACATGGTTTCAAGAATGATGTTGCAGGCTAAATGATATCAAATTTTATGTCATTTCCTTCATCAGTTAGTTTCCTTGTGTAGGGGGATTCAGGCTGAAAGAGGAAAAAGAAGAACATTGGTTCCTCCCAATTCTTGGCATAACGGTTTGACAAGAAATGCACACAGTTTTCCATTAACTCATTTGCTCAATTGACAAGGTCTACAATAAAGCTTGCATAGACATCTGTACAATAATGTTTCTTATTAACCAGAAATTCATTCAGTTAAAAAAGAAATCGAACAAATTTTACCGCTCTTTTAATAAATGCCGAATTTTTCTTATCACTTCCATCCTGTCCTTTAGGTTTAGAAAGGAGGAATGGAATTGCACAAATCACGATCAAGAGTGCAGCGCAAACTTTGATCAATAATCGTCTTCGCCACAAGAGTTTCATTAGACAGCCAAGTTAAATGGAAAGAGGAAGAAAATGGATTTTTTTGAGCAATTCTGTTGCTAATCTTATTGATTTTTAACCTAAAAAAAAATAAAAAAAATCAATAAAATAAAAAATTCATAATTAAATTCATATTTTAGGAAATGCTTAATCTTTAAGTGCACAGTGATAAAAATATATCTGTCTGATTTATGAATGTAATCAATCTTATAGAGTTTTATTTTCCCATTTATCCCAGTCAACAATAAAGCAAACATCATATAAGAATATTACCTACTTTTAAATAGAAAAATAAGACTATACTTTCAAAATATTATTGTCATTATGTTCAATTGTATATTATTCACAACAGCTCAAGTGTCATTCAAAAAAAAAAAAAGAAAGAAAAAAAAGTAACAGCAGATATATTTTTATCAAATTTTAAAATACACAAGCTAAGGACACAAAATAATGAACTGCTCGTGGCAGCTTTGCTCTCCTTTTATATCCTTTTTAAATCAATAATAAAAAAAAAAAAAAGTGAGTGGCATCACTAAAGGAAAATTACATATAATTCTTCTATGAGGAAAATTTTATTCAGCTACTTTTTTAATCATTTGCGTGCTTAGATAAAATTACTAGGTAAAAGTCTTTAATGTAAAATTTTCAATATTGTAATAAAAATTTCAAGGAAGCTTCTATATAAATATCTTCTCGAGATAAATGTAAATAAGTAGATTCAAAACACTGTTTGTTCCAGAGAAGGAACTCTAACGTACTTAGTACACTTCACAAAAATACTGTGGAGGAATCAAGCCATGACCATGACACTAAGCTTTCCGATGGTAAACGTTAATATTTTAAGAGCATTCCGAAATTCACCATCCGACAATTAACAATCAGGAATATTGATTGAAAAAAAAGAATGGTTTACGATAAAATTGGAAAAAAAAAATTAAATGAACATTATTTTTCAAAACAGAAATACGTGTATACAGGGCCGGACTAGTACCGTTAGGGGCCCTAAGCACTGCACACCTTCCTCAGTATAAATCCTGTTGTTGTTTTTTTTTTGAGGATTCAGGAGCCCCTATTCACATGCTTAGCCTAACAGGGCCCTAAGCACGTGCTTAGTCTGCTTATGTACAAGTCCAGCACTGCGTATATAGCTAATTTTTTAATTTTCTAATTTAATGTACAATAAGAAAACCTTATGCCTTTTAATGTCTAGGCTCCAAAGAGAAAGAAACATCTTCAATCAATATACGACATCAAATTAAAACTGTTCAAAATATTAGAAAATTGAAAAAGAATCTTGAAAGTAATTTACAACATGCACATAATCCAATAACTGAAAGCTAAACCTCCAAGTTTATACGTTAAGCTGTATAAAGTAATTTGCATTGGTCTTTAAAGAAGAGGCAAAAATGATACAGGAACTGCATTGATAAGGATGGTGGAAAGTAGACCAAATGAAAGCAAGATATACTGAGGAGTGCCTGAGAGTTAATCTAATCTCAGAAAAGTCAAAAGAGCCCAAATTACAATGGTATGGACATCTCAGGCAACCTAAAGGCCATATTCTGTGGCATTTTTTGAAAAAAATGTGAAAGGTGTGATTTAAAGTCTCTTAAATAAATATAGTTTTAAACAATATTCATATACATACTACCGGACTTTAAAATGAAATGCTCTTTGATGCTGAGGATAATCAGAAGGATTTACGAAACACTTAATAATTTAAATATTTCCTGTATTTACAGGTAAACTTAGAATGGGCCACGAAAAATAAGTTTTTCAGGAAGAAAAGCAGAAGGTGGATTCCATTTTAAATGTAACAAGATTTTTAAAAAAAGGTGAAGTGGTTTAGAATAATTTGATGTAAACTGAATTTACTGCATAAATAGAGTATCACCTAGAAAATTAAATTATAAAGTAAGACAAATGAGATTATGCGGTCATGTTTCTCTCAAACTAAGCAAGTTATTTTTTTCATAATCCTATTAAGAATCTGCAACACAATGCACTAAAAGCGCACGAGTACACGAGCTCCTGAATTCTGCTTAGTTCAGTTCAAATTCAAATAGGGTGTTAAAAAAATTTCTTACATCTAAATGGAAAATTAATTTAAAAGAAGGAATTATAATGAAAATCTCTTAATGAAAGTAGAAACTGCTCAAATCATTCCTTTAACTCAATTTTTAAAATCTAATTCCAATTCAATTCTTAAAAATTCAGTGTTTGATTATAATAATTGCTTCCAATTTCAATACCAAGAATGAAATCTAAGAACTCATATGAAGAGAGCTTTCTTCTTGAAATATTTAAATAATCAACTGGAGTTTCTTGGAGTTCCTTTGTAACATGCTGAAAACAATGATTATGATTATTAAATATTGTTACGGTACTAATTAGTTTATGGACACTCTGTTTATTGGATTTTTTTTTTTTTAATAAATGTTCATATAGTGTATACCTTTTTTGAAAAATAATGTTTTTGATTTAATTTTTTTAAACGCTGTTGAGGTCTATGGTTTTTGAATGTTTTATGTTTGTTGTTGATCTGTTCTAGGTTTAATAAATTTGATATCCAAATTGATTGCTAATCTGACCCAATCTATTAGCATGTTTGCTGACATTTTTAACCAAAACGATGCCAGAATGCTAATGCAAAATAATAGTGGAAGAAATTCTAAAGAAATTCACTTTTTAATGATATTTCACTTTGATATGCACGGTTTTGATAAATAAGGTAAACTTACTGCACGATTTAACCACGTATGTTGAGGTCACCTGTTTTACCAGAGTTTAAAGTTTTTTTGTTTTAAATTTATTTAATAACCTTAAAATACAGTAAAACCTCAATTTTCTGCACTCGATTATTTGTCACTTCAAGGATTCTGATGATGACGATGAAGTAAAAGGCATAGAAATGGTATGAAAATCAAATAGAGGCAGAGTAAGATTTTGTGCAAAATACGCAATCTTGCAAAACAGAAATTAGGCAAATTATAATTACTGTATTGACCATTTTAACATATATTAACACATATGTATGTAAATACATTATATATGCTTAATATATGTATATGCATTCAAATAATGTTATATTGTAGGATAGAAAAAGAAAGTACAATTAAAAGACTGATAAAAGAAAATGAAGTTTCTATTATCAGTCTATGTCTCATAATAGTCCATTCCTCTCAGTCCCGACTCAGACGGATAATTGAGGTTCTACTGTATAGCATAAAACCAAGGGTTTATGAACGTGTTCATATACCCCTGATGAAACTGTTTTAATTAATCTATGACACTATAAGTTGTGATCACCATCCCTTTAGATCAGGCCTGATTATTCCACTGTCTGCCAAAAAATTGTTATACTGTCAGGAAGGTAATGTCTGACAGATCACTCACTATGTAGAATCAATAACAGCAAATGTAATAGCTCCTTTTAAAAGACTATTTTATTAACATGTTTAAAACATACCACACAGCGTGACAAGTTACCAGGCCTGATCTCGTACTATTAGAGATTATGGTGTGGATTAGTTTAATATCAAGTGTGAAAATGTGACAATATTTCGATCACCTCCACATCACTCAACATGACCATCCTTTTAAGGGTTTAAATAGCTATACACACTAGAATTATAAAGGTGGATGGTGGGTGGTGATCACGGTGCGTGGAGGCATCTTGATGAGCTCAATCCCAACATCGGTGGATCACACTTACGAAAAGCGAAAACCTGCGCTCGTTCGTGAGAGGTCACGACAAAATCCAAGTTGGGCGTTGCGATCATGTCGTCCAAAGCAGCGCGACAGGTCTCATCTGGCGAAATGGCCCTCCATAGGAATGTGGACGTTGGTGCTCGTGGCCACGCAGTCAGTCGGTGCTCAGTGGCTCGTGCCAGCGATGACAACGTCGACGACACCGCCGAGTCATTCAGTTCCACCTATTATTTCCTGATCGGTCAAGGACTCGCCCCTCACCTTTGGACACCGGGCTAATTTAAAGAGAAAGAAAAAAAAAATCAAAATGTAAGCAAACAAACAAAGTTTCCGAAACGTAAGTAAAAATGCCCACCGAAGCGATTATCTACTTCTGTGAATGGTAATAAAAAAATAAAATAAAATAACGCTGTCAGGCAGAAAACGCGTTCGCCTCCTCCAAGCGGGAAACTGGAGAAATTGGCGCTGAGCAAAAATCCATAAAAAGGGTAAAAAGCCTAAGAGCACAACAGGAATTTCACTCTTTCTTTGTCCGCCTACTCGAATTACCCATTTCAAACGAAATGAGGACTCGTGGCAAAAGTGTGGGCGTTGGTGATGGCTCTCGACCTTAAACAAGCATTCTTCTCGAAATCGAAAACGAAACCTACGTCCTTTTAAAAGTGTTTAATTCCTTTTACAAACACATGATGGCGTTACAATCTCGAAGTTTCGCTTAAAGAACTGTCTGCTCAAAACGCGATGGCTCAAAAGGAAGAGCACTTATTCCCCCGCCCCCAGTTTACATCATTGATCTGCTCCAATGCAAAACAGTGCTCAACGTAAACTTTAATTAAGAATAGAAATTTAACTCGAAATGCACTTTCTATTTAATTCCATATGCATAAATCGATTAATAACCTTTTAAGTAAGATTTGGTATGTTGTGTGTGGACTCATTAAGTTCAATCAATTTTAAAATGGAACACAATCATTTTTATTACATGAAGACAAAAATTCCAACTGCCTATACATTGCGATTTTTCAAACAACAAAGTCATCTCGAGATACATGCGCATTACGACAACAATTAGGAAATCAACGATTAACTACAACAATATATAATTAATGAATATTATGCATATTCATGCCACTATGCGTTATTAATTAATTGAATATTTATTGAATTTATTATCTCACTGTGCGACAATCCCAACAATTCCCCACTTTCGCACATAGTAATAGCTAATGTTTAAATTCTTTAAATGTTTAATCATCACATTTGAACTAACGTCTTTAGTCATAAGGTCTGCAACAAGTTCTTCAGATCCAATATAATTTATCTGAATTTCTCCATTTTCTCGGTCGTCTTTCACAAAATAAAGCTTCCTTCCAATATGTTTATTTCTGCTGCTGATCTTGGGATTCTTAACCCAGTCGATGACCGCTTGGGGCCATAAACTTATGGTATGAATTGGTCGCTCGGCAATTTCGTTAAGATCGAGGTCTTCAAGCAATTTAATTATCCACTTCCTTTCACATACAGCATCGCAAAAACTTATCAATTCCGCTTCCATCGTTGATAATGAAACGATTAGCTTCATTTTTGCTTAGCTGATCTCCAACTGATCAAAGTAGTTCCAATACAAATCATATGCACCAAAAGATTTTGCGTCTTTAGTTGTGCACCAACTTGCATCAGAATAAATATGTAGTCTTCCGGGTGTCTTATCAATGGATAATGTTAAATTTTTAGTATGTTGCAGATATCGGAATATTCTCTTCAAAGCCTATAGATGAATTTCCCTCGGATCCTTAGAATACTGCGACAATTTACTGAGTGAATATGACAAATAGGGTCGTGTACCTGTTACTAAATATGTAATGCTTCCTATCATTTCTTGATAAACTGTGATATCCACTTTTCTATAATTATCATATTCATCCAAATTTGTTCCGATAACTCCAGGCGTTTTAACTGGTTTACAGTTCTTCATATCGTATTTTTGAAGAATTTCTTGAACATATTTTTCTTGACTTACTTAAAACCGTCGTTATTCTCTTCTATCTCTATGCCTAGAAATTTCACATTTCCCGTGAGCCTTTTGATTTTTATTTCTCTATTCTAAAGTGATATCAACTTCTCTGCTTCTTTGGCAGTTTCTTCAACAACGACACAATCATCCACATAGACTCCTATAATAATTATTTTGTTATCAAATTTTCCCGTGAACACACATGGATCAGCAGTCGTTGGCTCCAAACCAATGTTTAATATTCTTTTCAATTTTAAAAACCAACATCTTCCAGCACCGGTAATCCATAGATGTTACCTGATATTTTTAATACTTTGTTTGGGTTTAATTTTAAATGTTCTGGGGGTTCCATGAAGACGCATCTGTCTAGTCTGGCATTTAGGTACGCAGTCTCCACATCAATGAATTTCACATCATAATTTTTAACTGCTGCCATTTTCAGTAGTATTCGGAACGATTCAGGTTTCATTACCGGACTGAAAGATTCCTCATAATCTCTACCCATCTGTTGATGCGAACCATTGGCTACTAGTCGGGCTTTGTATCTCACTTCTTAGTTGTCATTCTTTATCGAAAATATCCACTTACTTTTTATAACATCCATATATTTTCTTCTATCAACAATTTCCCTCACATTGTGGTTCTCAAGAGATTTCAGTTCTTTGTTAACAGCTTCCATCCATTTATTCTTGTTCCATCCAGATAAGTACCTCCTCATAATTTTTCGGAATGGATTCTTCTACTGCATTATTAGCAGCATACTTTGGATTGGTTTTTCTTTCCCGTGACGATCTTCTTACGTTTTGCTCTCTAAGACTTCTTTTGTTTTCCTCTCTATCCTGTTTATGTTTTTCTAACAACATTTCCTTGGTCTCTCTCTTTCTTCCTCTTTTACCTCTAGCGATGACAACATCGTGACTTTGGCTTATGTCGCTTTGGCTTTCATTTTGTGAACTGGTTCACATTTCACTTGAAACATCGATTTCTTCATGATCATCTTCCAAATTTGTTATGGTTTTGGGTTCAGCCTCTGTAGCTTCGCCAGATGCAATCGGTAAATAATCTAACTCAATCTCATTATCTTCATCATCATCACATTCAAATCCGTTTGAATATCCTTTCTCGTCTTCCATAAATAATACATCTCTGCTTTTCAGAATCTTTTGTTGCTCTACGTTATACTCTCTGTATGCTTTCCTTTCATGTGAATAGCCAATGAATACACACGGTTTTCCTCTTTCGTCTAATTTACTTCGTATTCGTCCAACTACTCGATAAAATGCTTTATAGCCAAATACTTTCAAGTGTCGAATAGATGGTTTTCTTCGTTTCCAGATCTCCATAGGTGTCTTTTCTCTTTTCTTATTGGGGGTGATATTATGCAAATAGGCTGCAGTTAAGGCTGCTTCCGCCCAGAATTTCTTTGGCAATTCACCTTCTATCAACAAGCCTCTGGCTGTAGATAATATCGTTCTATTGGCTCTTTCCGCAATCCCGTTGCTTTGTCTTCTCCGACTTTATACCTTTTTGACGATAATATGTCGCTAAAATATCATTGCAGAATTCGGCTCCATTGTCTGTTCTTATCGCTTTAACTTTCAATCCTGTCTCAACTTCTCTTCTTTCTAAGATTGCTTTTATCTTCTCAGGGACTTTTGACTTGAATTTTACAAAATCTACTAAATACCTTCTGCTAAACTCATCAACAATTGGCAACATGTATTTACTCCCGCCAAGTGATTCCGGATTAAAAGGACCACATAGATCGATATGTAATCGTTCCAGTATCCTCGATACAGTCGACTCTAACTTCTATAAATGGAGTTCTTGTTAGTTTAGCTCTTGCAAAAATCTCACACTTTTCTTCTTTTCCATGTAAATTGTTCAAGCCTATTACGAACTGCTTATTGAACATGAGGTTTAGATAATGATGGTTAACATACCCCAATCGTTTATGCCATAGCATTCTGTTAGATTCATTATTCTTTAAGCACGATTCCATTTCTATTTCATTTCTTACTTTATTAGGTGTTAAATGGATAATGAAAGCATTGTCTTCTATTTTACCTTCAGCTATCAAAGCTCTAGTGTTCTTCTCAATAATTCTGGCTCCGTCTTCATTTAGGATGACCTCTTTTCCATTACTCACAAGCTTCGGCACGGACAGCAAGTTACATCGCAAATCGGGAACGTACAACACTTCATTTGTTTTAATTTCACATGAGTGTTTTCATTAATCTCTGAAACTGCTTTCACTATTCCTCTAGCTTCCGCACGAATAGTTCGATTATCCTCAGCCGTTGCGATCGTAATATCTTCTGCCATTATATAACTGAACAAATCCTTTCGAGACGTCATGTGGGAAGAACATGCATAATGCAACATCCAAATGGTATCTTCATTCTCTTCGAGATTTTAGTTTTTCGATGCTGCCCAGCTCCACATTGCCTTTTCTTCTGTTGTGCTTGAGTACTCATTGTAATTCCTTTTACTTCCATTATATATTCGATTCATTTCTTGTCTGTTGCCATCATAATAATCCTCTCTATGAAGATTAGTTTTTGAACTTCTGTCACCTTGTCTCCTTTCATCATACGTGTTGTTTTTCTTTTTCCTAAACCAACAGGTTCGGGATAAATGACCGATTTTTCCGCAAGTATGACATCTGATGTTTTTGTATGATTCTCTTGCCTGGTAAGCTTTTACATCCATTCCTTTCGAGTCATATTTTCTCTAAAAACGAAGTAAAGTCTCTCGCATTACGTCGTATGTGATGCTAGGGTTGGAAAAAATAGTCGTTGCTGCCTTACTGTATTTCTTGGGTAGGCCTTCTATGATGTAACCAATCAGCTCATTTTTATCAATTTTGCCACCAATTTCTTGAATTTCACTTGATATCATCTGAGCTCTCGATAAATATTCGTCAACTGATTCACGCTCTGATTTCTCCATTCGGGCGAGTTCAATTTTCAGCTGTGTTCTGCGATGGGTTTCCACACCTTCATGTCTCTTTTTCAACTTTTCCCATAGCTTCTTCGCATTTGTAATGCCCTTTACAGTCATTGCTTCGTCATTCGAAAGAGATAAAATGATAATTGCGTAGACTTATTAATTTTTTCTGGTCCATTCATTCCAGTAGTTTCCTTCCCATCGGATTCTCCTCTTGGGGGCTCTTCTTATATCAAAATATCATGGAGGTGTTTACCTTTTAGATATGCAATGATTTTCATGCTCCAGACGCCATAGTTTTTGTTCGTCAGCGGTTCTATGCGAGCAAATCCAAATGCCTCCGTCATCTTTCATCAAGTGAAGAGTTCTCTTTTAATTATTCACAGTCACTGCAGCTAGATATTCAGGCTTATCCAGGGAACTTCTGGAACCAGGTAACCACACTCTGCTACCAGTTGTTGTGCGTGGACTCATTAATTAAGTTCAATCAATTTTAAAATGGAGCACAATCATTTTTATTACATGAAGACAAAAATTCCAACTGCCTATACATTGCGATTTTTCAAACAACAAAGTCATCTCGAGATACACGCGCATTACGACAACAATTAGGAAATCAACGATTAACTACAACAATATTAACTATTATATTAACTACAACTCGTATAATTAATGAATATTATGTGCTTTGTATTGCCACTATGCGTTATTAATTAATTGAATATTTATTGAATTTATTTATTATGTGCGACAATCCCAACATGGTATTTTTATGGAATATGAGGAAAGCAAACTGTAATGAAATATTTTTTGAAAGTAACGCCTTTTTTAATTTTTGAAAGTTAAACACTATTTGCAACAGAAAAATAAAGTTAGTTCTTCATTATAAAATCGCTATCGTTATCTGTCTCATTTGCCCCTCGTGAAACCAAACTTTTAATGTCTTTTTTTAGAAAAATACGTTAGCTGTGATGCAAGGTCCGAGAGTCCAGTTTTGACTTCACTAACATTATAAGATAGTTTTGCAAATGGTAATCAGATCGTGCAAATTCAGGGAAGTAAGGTGAATAGGGCAGAATCTTCCCAGCCAAAATTTCTGATATTTGGCTAGATAAGTGAGGGAAGTTGATATTGAACCCAAATTTCTTATCGTGCTCTTCAGCGATTGCGCCCGAGACAAAATTTGCTCAGACCCAATTTTGTAGGGTGATTATAAATAATTTTTTATAAGTAATATATTGTAAAGTCTTGGATATTATAACTGTCTTCTTTGTCTATTCTATCATCTGTCACTGGTGCTCTTGAAAAGTAGACCATGATATGGATAACCTTAATGGTCTATCGAGGATTTGGACCTAGCAGGCCATATCCAGCTGAATACCGATATTTCGCTACAAGACAATTCGTTCCTACTACACGTCGTGATAAATACAGCTGATTTCGAAAAATTGCGAGGCTCGCAGTTTTCTACAGTTGAGCACAAAATCAAATTCCAAACTTTTCCCTATATTTGTCGAAATCGAGAGTGCATAATTTTATCACAATTTATGCAGTCTTCGCTTTCCTTTGTTTATAATAAATGAATAATTCCTTATTTAATTTGAGATTCAAATAATACATTAAAATTACAGAAATGAGAAATTAAGATTTCTAAATTTTTAAATAATTCGCTTTATGGTTACATACTTTAAAAAAAATCATATTTTCATTGCTTCATACGAAAAAAATGTTATTTTCATGGTTTTCATACGAAAAAACATGATTTTTAGAATTTCTTTTTTAATAATAAGCAAGGCCTCCTATAGACAAGGCCTGCTCACTCAGACAAAATGGCGGCAATAGAAAGCTGGCAGCTGATACAGCTGAGATGGATATTTTTTAAATGCTGAGCAAATAAAATGTATAAATGCACAATATGACTTTTTATTCACAATATTCTACACATTAAAATAATATAATAATGTATTTTAGATTTCTTAAGCTAAACTGACTTTTTGAAAGAGAATTATTTTGTATTACTAGAATTCAAATAATTAGACGATTGGAATATTTTAATGTGATGAATACTGTGAATAAAAAATCATATTGTGCATTTTTACATTTTGTTTGCTCAGCATTTTAAAAAATCCATCTCAGATAGATCATCTGCCAGCCTTCTATTGCCACCATTTTGTCTGAGTGAGCAGGCCTTGTCTATAGGAGGCCTTGTAATAAGCCATATTTAAGGGTGGAAATACGCACATTTTGGTGATTTTTGAGTGGAAATCCGCACATTTCGGTGATTTTTGAGTGGAAATCCGCACATTTCGGTGTATTTTTGGGTGGAAAACAGCGAAATTTGCAAATATTCTGAAAAAAGAAAGTTTAAAGCCCTTACAATAGTCAACTAATTAAAGTCCTTTCCAACACGATCAAAAAGCATAATATACTAATCAATTAACTACCAATTAACTGCGGATAGTTGTAATGAAAACGAAAAAAAAAAACCAAAAACGCCTCTTGTCTTATCTTATTTTCTTTCTTCGCTGTAAAATTATTGATATTTTAAAATGATCTTACAAATTTTTTGGAATCAGCTGTGCCTATTACGACTTGTCGCAAGAACGAATTGTCTATCTCCATTGTCTTGTAACGAATTGTCCAGCTCCATTGGTCTTCCTGCACGAGGAGCATCAGAGGTCAAAATTTGGCGTACACTTGTGGACATTTAATGTATACAGATAAACGGCGCAAATATTTTCGTTGGCCACGGTTGTATTGTTCCCCTTGTATAAATTTTCCCAAGCAATGAATTCAAAACAAAGGGGAAACAAAACATCTACAAAAATTAAAGGAGAACAGTCAGTTCACTTATACATAAGCTTAATTTCCGTTGAAAGCACAAACATCTTAAAACTGTTCTACAAAGTTATCCCACAAAATAAGACATCTCTTCACCCCACTCTGTATGATAATGCTTTTTTTATGACTAATAACTTAGCAAGCCGTCGTTCATTGAGAAAGCCGCGGTTTTGCCTTCACAAATTTAGGCTAAAGAGGGGCGGGGGGAAGGGGATTAAAAATATTATGACCTTCCAGTCGCGAATTGACACATAATAAGTAAAAATCGCATTCTATGGTTCCATTGTTTTTGGCGCATTTATTTATTTTTAAATTGAGACACATTTTCCCCTTCAATTTTCCCGTAATTTCAGCAAATTATGATTTTTATTTACATTACGTATTTATTTATTGTCGATCTTTATGAAACGCCGTCACACTATTATATCCTTTAGAAGTTCGCCTTGAGTTCAAAAGTGTCAGCAGAATTTTCTAGTTTTCTTATTACTCACTGTGGAATTAGAAGCCCAATAGACCTCGCCAATTCTTCCACGGAATGAATGACCATGCTTTCGACTAAAAACAATGGATTCTTTCTCCCGCTCAGTCACTTCTTTATGATCTATGATTCAATCTAAAAACATAATTGCGCTACCCATGCACAAGAAAGAGCACCGCGGATATCAGTAAGCAGTTTCATTATCACGATCTTTACAAATATTCTCGTTCCAGTTGTGATACTTTACAATGTACAATTTCCAGCATAGTTTTTGTTCGCTGTGTTTAAAATATTCATGTACCTTTGTCATGCAATAGATGGAGTCTTTCACCTCTAGACATTACGAATGCCATTATAAATTAAAATACAGTAGGCCCCCCGTTTTACGTCAGCCTCGATTTACGTCCGCTGGCGGACGTCTAAAAAACCCCGTTTTACGTCCGCATCCGCCGTTCGCGAGGGCGCTGATGGGCAATGTATCCGAAAGTGTTGATGTACCCTATGGAGTTTTAAAATAGTAAAAAAAAGGCAAAAGAAGTGTTTGGGGCGTGAATTCAGATGCTGAAGATGAGCGAGAAGCAGACCATTCTTGACAGTTGTTTTCAAGATTTCTCCTCCAAAGAAACATAAGACTGGATCAGATGTTGGACAGGAGATGGAAGTCATCAGTTCTTCCGATTCTGATGACTAAAAAAGTTAAAAAGAAAAAAGAACTAAAAGAATTCTGTAAAAAATTGTAAAAAAAAAAAAAAAGAGAGAAAGAAGGATAAGAGAGAGAGATAGAAAAAGAGAGAAGTAAAGAAAATTAAAGAAAAAAAGAGAGCAGGAGAGAG
>JAHWFO010004153.1:1857292-1941048 GCA_023313115.1 Rhysida immarginata
CCCCGACTGTGGAAACTGCTGGCTGCTGCAGGCCACCTTCATCTCCCTCCATTCTGCCAAGCAATCGAGCCGGCCCCTGCAATCGAGCGGGTAGGCTTCCCGTTATACTGCCCTGTAGTTATCTGCAACACCCTGTACAAAGCATGTTAAACTTTGGTGAGTGCATGTTTTCTGCCTTTTTTAACTGTAGGAATAATTTGGAGGGGGGGGGGAATATTTTTCCCGTATTTTTAACGAAAATATGTCCGGAACGGAATAAATTTTTTATAATTGAACTCTATGGGAAATCGGGTTTCGTTTTACGTCCAGAGTCCGTAATCGGGTTTTACGTGTATGATCTTAAATTACTTTCTCATTAATATAAGAGTGATTTTTTTTAAGTTTTCTACCTTCTATGCTTTTATTAATGCAAAATCCTCTTTTTACATCAGCTTGACAAGGGAGAGAGGAAAATATCTAACCTGATCTTATGAAAAACGTAAGCATAGACCATGACAGTCGAGGTTCCTGGTTCGAATCCAGGTCGTAGAATTTTTCCATCCATTTTATAATTAATATGCCTTAAAAAGGGTTTGAAAAATAAGATATGCCTTGTATGTTTTAAGATTTGCAACGAAAATTTTAGAAGCACTTTTAGTCTTTTCTAGTCTTTTCGAAGAAGATTTCGACGATCTTTTCAAGCATTTTTAAACATATTGAAATCAGCAAACTAGAGATTTCTATACAATCAGAATTTGAGAGGTTTGGTCTGTCATTAACAGGATAAATACAACGAGCAAAACGGTCAAGCGAAAAGGGGGGGGGGATTGACAGGAATCAGCCAAGAAAATTGGCAAACTCAATCAATAATTGCTAATGTTGGCATAAAATTTAGTCACGGAAAAAATTTTGCGCAACTTTCTAACTCTAGTGTTTTAGTTTCGCTTTCATGATGACGTCCGTTTCCACACGCTCACTCAAACTGTGTTACAACACAAAAGTTATTCCTGGAGTTGTATCAGATTTAAGAAAAATGATGCTTTAATAAGTTATTGTCCATTTAAGAAGTATTTTATATAAACTGTCCAATTATATTAAATTTCGAAATCAGATAGATACAGAGGGAAGCGGTGGCCCTTGGAGGTTTTCTAATGGGAGTTTTTTGAGTTTTCTTTTTAATTTTTTTTTTTTTGCTTTTTTTTTTACGATGGGGACTTTACTGTCCCCTCGTGATACACGACTTCCTCTTGTCTCTCTCTCTCTCTCTCTCTCTTTTTTTTTTAAATCCCCTCCACTTACATAACCCAAACGCCTTCTTTCCCTTGGACGGCGACTAGTCTTCTTCCTCCTTTTTTTACGAGAGACGGATGTGGACTGAGGAGAGCAGAAGGAAAGGTGAACCCTCCTCAAAACGGACTTTTACACCCAATTTCATTTTACACATGTTCACAAAAACGGAAAATAAGCTGTGCACAAGAAGCAATTTGCACTCTAACTATTCCTCTAAAACCCTAGCAACGGTTTTCTTTACACCAATCTATACAATTTACAAACAGGTTTAAACTCGTACGATTCTCTTTGTGAAACCTGGAAACGCTTGGTATGTTAACAATTTTCCTTTTCCTAACCTTGGAAATGTTAACTGAAAAATTGATTTACTTTATGACAAAGAATTCGGTGGTTGAAGCATTACTATGAGATTTTTGAATTTTACTCATGAAAATGAAATGATGGAAAACAATTAACAAGAAAACTTTGAACAAAATTAGGAATGTAAAGGGATTTAATATAAATAAAGATCTTTTTAATTTATGCTTCTTTTGATTGAAGCATGGTTCAATCACCCAATAACTATTTTAATAATTAGGTGTCATTGCGCTGGCTCGCTCGAAGAAATTTTGAATCAATGTTAAAAATAATAAGTCTTCAATTATTAACTTATGAAAACCGATGATATCGTTATGAAAAATCTATGCATTTAAATTTAGCAGAGGAACGGGTATTACCTATCTAGCAAAGCAAGAACTGGATGATATTATGATGATAAAATTTAAAAATCATTAAAGTCGAATGGTTTTACATAAATAGATCAATTAAACCAATAAAGTAGTTGTATAGTTGTATACAATCGCTTTTGATCTCCACTGACAAACTAAAGTAAACAATCGATAGGAAGAAGTCTGAATTGACCAATAGAAAGGGGATTGTGTTCCGTTATGATAACGCCAGATCACACGTGTCTATGGAGATTAAGCAAAAAAATTGTTGCATCTTGTCGAAATGTTTTAGTTCATCCACTTGGTCCATCATTGCTAGCAAATTCAGTAATTCTACAACAGAGGAATCTACCAGAAAGATAGAAGAAGGTCATCGAGCAAATATATACATGATTGATTAAAATTTTATTTCCGAATTTACAAATAAATGATTTTAAAATCATGGATTATATTTATGAAATATTTTTTATCCATAACGTCATCTTTGTTAATAAATCAAAATTTGGTTTTGTACACCGCCCAGCTGTCGTTTTGCGCCAATAATGACAAGATGGGAAATCTGCATTGTACTTCATTTTGTTGCGATGTTCATCCTCCAATGAATTAGAAAATCTTTTCATTTCTCCTAGAACCAAAATTTTGGAAGAATCTTCCATTGAATGAAGAAATCCAATCCTTCATTAGGCTATTTCATATCACGCCTGACATGCTTATTTACATACTCTTTATTAGGTACACCTGTCTAGTAGTGTGTTGAACCTCAAAACCGCCTGTATACGTTTGGGCATGGATTCAACGAGATGCTGAAAACGTTCAACAGGAATGTTGGCCCAAGCACATGGGAGATTCGATGGATATGTAGACAAGGAGCGAACGGTCCTTTCCAGCTCATCCCAAAGATGTTCAATTGGGTTGAGGTCTGGGGACTGAGCCGGCCACTGCATCAAGGAGAACTCGCCGTCATGTTCCTGGAATCAATCCATAATGATTCTGACCCTGTGTGCTGGTGCATTATCCTGCTGGAAGGAGCCACATGCACGCATGAAGGAGTGAACTTGATTTGCAACAATATTTATGTATGTTCTGGCGTTCAAATGACCATCTACATATATTAGAAAACTCAATTCATGCCAAGAAAACATTCCTCACTCCATTACTCCTTCACCACCACCTTCCGAAGTCCGCACAAACCATGAGAGGTTCATGGCTTCATGTTGTTCTTCCAATCCTCAATGGTCCAATCCTTGCGCTGCTGTGCCCACAGCAGTGGAACTCTAGATGGTCTTCAGCTTTGGTAATCCATTGGAGCCAATGTGAGACTAGTTGTCCGTTCTGATATTCTCCTCTGGCCTCTTTCATCAACAACAGCTTTCCGTCAACAGGAGTCACGATGGCTACATATTTTTTGTTCCTTGAGCCACTCTCGATAAATCCTTGAAACCGTGATACGTGAAAAGTTCAGGAGAATCGCAGTTTCTGAAATGCTCTTTTCAGCCCGTCTTGCACTACCACCATGCCACGCTGAAAGCCAATCAGATCACTGGTTTTCCCCATTTTTGCTATAATTTCACGCTTAACTGAAAGTAGAAAAGTTGCTTCAGAATACTTATACCGTGATTTGTGATCATGTGGCATGCAAATCAAGCAATCACTCAATTTGCCTATTTTGTGAGGTGTACCTAATAAAGTGGCAGCTCAGCGCACAAAGTTTTAACTAAGAGAATGCATTTTAACCATTCTTAACTCTTTCTAGAATGGACACATGACTTAGGGTTTTTGTCTAATTTTGATTTATTAATTTGACTCTCTTCAACAGGATATATTTAACAGTAGTAGTTTAGTAGAAATCCCGCATAAAAGGAGGGTCTTCTGAGATATAATTTTTCAAATTAAAAAAACCTAAAAAAAAAACCCAAAACATTTTGGACTATTTAATTTTATTTCAACGTTTATATTTCTTCAAAAATTTCTTCAAAGAAACCAATCTCTATCTCACAGTTTTGATATTAACCAGTTATTCTTCAATTCTTCGTTTTTGCAGCATTCCTGTTTCAATTCTACAAGATCTCCATACTCCAAAATCCTCAGTTCACTATTTCAGCATCTTCATTTCTTCAAGTAACTGGACTACATCGCATATATCGTACATCAACCATTATTTGGACTAAAATTGGTGATAAAAAATATTTTATTTTATTTATTTACTTTCCATCTTTTTACTCTATATAAAGGAAAATTCTTAATTTAATCATTAATAATATGTTTCTCCTACTCTGATTAAATTGTTACTTTTAGGCCATTTTATTCTCATTAGTTAAAATTCAAAAAAATTCCCATAGCTTTAGTCCAATTTTTATTAAGTCAAACGTTGCATATTACTTTGCATGTAATGAAATGATCAAAAGTAAAATAATTTTTTAAAGTTATATTTATTAACATTACACACAAATATACGTCCATTAAAGAAAGTAAATATATATTACGCAATTTTACGTATACTCTGCATTGGATTTGATTTTTATATTTTTTTGCAATATTTTATTCTATATTCATTAATTTATTCCTTTTACTCTAGAACTCAAAAATAGTTTAGAAAGAGATTGGTCATCATTATTTAGTAACTAATCTAATAATAATAAATTAATTCGTGTAGAGAAGAATATTTTCTTTTGATGGGACGGCACTTTTTCAGTCCCAAAAGAGGCAGGCAAGCGAAACTCGTTTGTTGGCAGAGGGACGGAAAAGAGGCGTTGCTCGGTGCATGCGCAATGCATTCAATTTCTTTTTTCTTGATTTTTTAAAATCTCCACGAATTCTTTTTTAGCTCCACCATCACCAAATGAGGAGCCTGTAACACTGCCAATCACATTCACGCTTGGCCGCTACCGAACCAAAAAAAGCGACGTCGCAAGTGGTCGACGGTTCGAGTCCCGATAGAATCATCGTCCAATTCCATCTTAAATAGGATAGTGCCTTGTTATCTCTGCTATGAAAAAAAAGTTTATTTGAGCGTGTGGCGTCAGAAAATTATTATAGAAACGTGAACTAAGAAAGTTCGCAATAAAAATTCTATTTCCACAACGGCCAGCTAATGCCAGCGCCCAAAATGAGGATATTTCCTTTTATGGGTACCCCTCGCCCAAAAAATCAAACCTATTCGTTATTAAAATATACAGACATTATTGACATTGTCAATGCAAATATAACCATTATTATTAAAACAGTAAAAAAAATATTGAGCTGGGTTCTTGAATCGCAAGTTGTTTATTTTATTTAATAAATTATAATTATTAATAAGGAAAAAATGTCACAAAAACTGTGGATAAACAATAGTAAAATGAAATAAAACTATCTAATTACATTATTTAAATCTTTATTCACATCAATATTAACTTCCCATCTTGAAATTTATTTTTAATTAAATAAAGACTCTATAATATATTAATTTATTGCTTAAGTAAAACAATCCTCTATATCTGAACATTAAATTTCAGCAATAGTGATGACATCAGCAATTGTTTCTATTCAAGCGGCGGCTGTGCTCAAAAGTCCGGCCGAAGCCGACTTGGGCTGTGTCTAAAAAGTCCGACCGATGCCGACCGCAACTGACCCAATCACGTGAAACGTTCAAGCTTGACCATGTTTATCATTGTTGCATTTGTATATTGAAGAGAAGCATTGTTTTAAAGAATAACTTGAAATTGAAAAAGACCCGACAAGAAAATTACTATTATATCACATGATTTCGTCAATTGCGGTCGGCACCGGTCGGACTTAAATTCATCCTAATACAGAAACAGGTGATAATTGGCGAAATCTTAGAAAACATTAACACACACTCTTTCTCTCTTTCTTCAGCTTTTTCCCATTTCTTGGGGTCGCTGTGTTAATTTTTGTTTGAAGCAATGATTTTTACGGCCGGATGCCCTTCCTAATACCAACCTCACTAGAGGAAATGTTAGAAAAGGAGACAAACACAAACATCCCCTCGGCGGGATTCGAGCCCATTGTGCGCAACGTGTTGGCAATGAAAAAATGTCGGTGATTAGAGGTCGGCATTACAATGTTCCAAAAAACTGGTGACAGCAGTAATGATAGCATCTCAAGCACTGAACCATTTGTCCCGCAAGAACTTATCCAAATGACGAAACATGTGGAAATCGGTGGGGCCAAGCTTGGTGAATACGCAGGATGCGAGAGAACTTCGTATCACAAAGCATTAATTTTTTGCAGGATTGCAACAGACACATGGGGACGAGCACCATCTTGGAGGAGTATCGGCGTGACCACTGAGAGAGAAGGCCTCTGCGATGAAACGTAATACATTGTTACATCATTATAGATAGTACATTGTTATTCGTATTTCAACCAATAATATGCCCTGAATTAGCACTATCTATGATGATGTAACAATGTATTAAATTTCAATGCGGAGGCCTTCTCTCTCGGTGGTCACGGTATCGGACCTGCACGATTCACCAGTGACGGTTGTTTTGTTCGCAATTTCTGATGACATTCGTCGCTTCGATCGTCCTGGTGAATCGTGCTGATTTTCCCCCACTTACTGCCGTAACTGTTCGGTATTGCTCATTACCGCTCATTACCGGACGCCTGTTTACTGGATTACGATAAATATCCATATCACCAGTTCTGTTACTCGTCGTGCACGCACCCAGTGCTCCATTAACATTAGCAACGGTTTCTCGCACATTCCGTCCAAGTTTGTATTCGTGCAAAATCACTAGCCTGACATCGGGCTGTCCCATGACGTTAATGTCTGCACCGCTACTTGCGAAACTATTGGAGAAACTTATGGACAATTCCTGCTTATTTTTTAGGGCGTTGTTATAGTTCCTGCTGTAATGTAACGCACAGTAGGACTCATACAAAGTAGCCTAAGCGAAATCGGCCAATACTTATGAAATAACCCAATAGAATTAAGTGTGTTGACGACGAAAAGATGAAACCAACAGATTTACTTTAAACATTCCGCGTACAAACCCATTTCGGATAAAGATTACAGGATGGGATGGATGTTCATATGAAGGTAAAGCATTCGTCATTCCATTTATAATACAGGGTGTTCCAAAATTATCTTTACAACTTTGATCACATTGTTGTATTTTTTTAAATTGTGCGCGACAGTCCAACGGTAAATGTGTGGTGCGGTCTGCTTCATGACCGTGTGGTGGGACCGTTTTTCTTTGCAGAAGCGTCAATAACCTCCACTGTTTATCTGGACATATTAGAACAGTTTGCATTTCCACAGGTCGAAGAACTGCAACCTGACATCATGCTGCAGCAGGATGGTGCCCTTCCTCACTGGGCCTTGATCGTTAGGAAGGCTTTGGACGACACATTTCCAGGTCGCTGGATTGGCAGAGGAGGACCCATTTCCTGGCCTCCAAGGTCTCCAGACATAACCCCATTAGATTTTTTTCTTTGGGGCTTTGTGAAGGATAATGTCTACCATACCCCGCATCACAACAGCAGCGTTGCCAACCGTGTAATAATTATTACATTTTTGCATTGTTTAGCTTGTATTATAACAATATCCAACAATATATATTCCCATCTAAAAACCGGTAAGTTGGCAACCCTGCACAACAGCAGCAATTATAAATGTTAATAATGACATGCTAGGCCGGATTTGGGGAGAACTGGAGTATCGCTTAGATATCCTGCGTGCTACAGATGGCGCACACGTTGAACTCTGTTAAACGGCTACTAAAACTTTAGGTATGTTTGAATATTATGCCGCAAACTGCACCTTTTTACCTATCCCCGTTTCTGAAATATACGTGATCAAAGTTGTAAAGATCATTTTGGAACACTCTGTACATTTTGCGTTGATTGTCTTCGAAGTTAGAGATAACTTTATATTGAGGGAGACGGAAATCGTTGAAGATCTCATCATTGTAAACAATTGCAAACCTACAAAATAATGTTGACTTAATACCGCTCCAAAAACAAATGAAGTACATACTTATAGGTGATGGCACTGTGTTGACAGAATTCTTAATGGGGTTTTCCACCCCTCAAACACGTTTCATTCTTCTTAAAGACGTTTGGGATTTTTATGTTTTTAATAATGCCTATTGCATTGTAATTTATATTTGTAATCTCATTTTTTTTTGTTTGTGTGTTTGCCTGTTTATTCAATATACATTGTCCAGTCACCTTTGACTGTATAAGACAAATAAGGATTGTTAACCAAACTTTGGAGTGGTTTTCATACCCCCAAATCTTCCAGTTAGAAATTAAAAGAATGGTTTATTACTTCCTCAAACCATCCCATGAGACGTCAATTTAGATTCGAACTCCCTATGAAATTTAGCACGTTTAAATCATTTCCCGTACAATGCTATAACCGTATGGAATTTCCTTCCTTTACACTTGCGAAAATGTCCAATTTTATGTACAGTACTACTTCAAGAAATACATAAGCGGTCTAGTGAAATAATATTTTATTTTAACCATGATATAACCATTCATGTTGCATGACCTTGAACCATTTTTATACCTTTTATTCTACTTGATTTTTGTTCCATTTTTATTCCTTCGGATAGCGAAATAATAAATAATTATGATCGCCAACCTAATGTAGCCAGCCGCCGTCCAGTAAGGAGGTTTCATGAGGTATTGGAAGATTACTACAAGCATTAGTGATATAGAAAAATTCTAGCAAAAGAATTAACTGATTGTAAATTTTTTTTATTAATTTTGTAGAAACCTTATTGCATTTTTGCCGAATTATTTAAATATTTTGCTGAATTATTCAAAGACTCCAGCAAATTAATTTATAAGTATTCTTTATATAATTGCTAGAATTTTACAATAGATTTATAAAAATTCTGCAATCCATTTCCGCAAGAATTTTTATATTAAAAAAGTCCTTAGTCGGAAATTATTTTAAAACCCTTATTTATTTTTAATGTAATGGCTTTTAAATTATGCACCTCATACTCTTTGAAATATATATTTTTTGATAATTTTTCATTGTTTAGTTTTCAACTTCTGGTTGAAGTTCAAATTATTTTCTTAGGATTAGTAACTCCCGATAATCACTGTTGATACAAAAAAAAAACTTCTTATAAACCAGATTCTTTTACTGTTTTTCTCAATTTTAAATACACATCATACTAAAGTTTATTTCATTCAATGTTCTTTAAGTTGACTGAAAATTTAAAAACATTTAAACATGAATTGATTTTAAATTTAAAACTTATTTGCATCATCAGAGGAAATGAATATAATTTTTACACAGAGGTATGGAAATAAAGTTAAATAATCGGCTCGATTAAGCTTAAAATGTTAACGAATGAGGATTGTTATAGAGATGATATACATACCTATTCCTATAGGAAACATTCCAATGTATAAATATGAATGCTTTCTGACATGAACTCGATTAAAGAAGGTGAACATGTTATAATAAACTATGCATAAACTTTATAAATGGAAGCCCTACTTTGATGAATTACTGAAAATATTTCAAATATTCTGGACAACAAAGTATCAACTACAGGTCAAATGTCCGATATTTATTATTTAAAATTATTTACCTACAGAAGAAACTTTAATAAAGAGAAGATAAATGGTGAGAAGAACTACTCGGTTAAATTTAGAATAAAATTCCACAATTTTATTATCATTTTTTGTTTTCTTTTAATTATTAATATTTATTTAAAATCTGAAAGGAATTTAATCTTTTGAGTCACTGAGTAAAGAATAAAGCGAAATGTAAATCTCTTGAAAGAATACTTAGTAAAAAATAAATAAATAAATTATTTATATATATAGTATTAATAATTCGAAATATGGAACGAAATCGATGTCAAATTAAGTGAATCACAAAAGTAGCAAATTCACGAAGCACTTCGCAGTCTTAATTAGATTCATCTTCCAAGCTCATTCCTGCATTTTTTTTATTCCAAACAACAGCCTCTGTTAACCTTTCTCCATTCAAACCCCGAACGAAAAAGAGAGAGAGAGAGAAAGCGAAAAAGAACGTCGACGATGCAAATTTTCCAATTTTCCTGCTAGAAAACGATTTTCTGCCGAGGACGCGACCGTCGCAGCTGTCAACCGTGTCGTGCCCGGAAAGAATGCGGTGAGCGCCGCCAGGCACGCCGAGCACGTTCGTCTGGCCCGCGTAGTTGGCATTCCTCCCGCCCGACTCCATTAGACGTCGACAGACAACGAGAGAGCGGCTGAGCAACGCCGTCCGTCGTCTGTCGCCGAACCCCCAATACAGCGGAGCAGCAGCGGAGTATGAGACTAACGACGCTCTAGGAATGTTACGCTCAGGTCCCCTCCGAATAGAAATTAAAAAATAAGAAGAATAAAAACCTCAAAAATTCCATTAATCGCTCGCTCGAATTACATGATGCAGGTCATGACATTTAAAAAATTATTTTATAATTTTAAAAATCGCATCTCGATATTATTATTACATTCCGCGTAATAATAATAATAATAATAATAATAATAATAATAATAATAATAATAATAATAAAGAAAACCGATAACCAAACAGAAAACACTATTAACTTAGGAAGATTCGCACTTTCTCATTCGAAATCGTTTGGCGAAAGTTCACTTCTTTTGATCAAAACTACCAAAAACATGATTTCTATTCGACTTCGCTTATTTGGTGAAACTTCAATAAGGTCTTGATATAATCACTTTCAGACATCATATTCAAGTAGGCAGAAAGCACCCAACATTCCTAAAACAAGTGCTTATCTTGAATCAGCGAACGGAAAGGAACTTCAAAGGGTAGTTATGTCCATTCATATGTCAAACGCTTGGTTGCGCGACGGGAGATTCAGTTCAAGATCTGCCTTACAAGATCAGCAATACTCAAAATGCTCCAGGAATTCCATTATCAAGGATTCGATCAACGGTACATGCAAGAATGTCATAACATACACAGACATAGCCAACAGCCAACGTACACGGTCTACGGAAACACAATAAACAAATTATATTTTGACAGAGCCAATACAGACACAACAAAATGACAGAGAGAAATGGAATTTCCATTCGTAATTCATGCAAAGGATTAAAAAAAATCACAAACCAGACTTTTTATAAATCTCTTATAGGGAATTAATACAAGGTGATACCAGAAAGTTCGGTGAATGACTCGGAAAAACAAACGGGGACAGGAATTTCAGAAATGGTACTTTGTTGTCCTTCAAAGTAAGCCCCCAAGGCCACAATACACTTTTGACATCGTTCGTACAACTATTGCATGGCGTGTGAAAAATTTCGAAGTTCCCTCGTCCAGCTATTTGAATATCCTGAACGTCGAGAAATCTGTGTCCTTTCATTGTTGATTTCAAACGAGGAAATAGGTAAAGTTCTGGAATCTGTTTTCGCGCGAGGAATAGCTTCACCTTTGTAACGATGTGCGGCCTCGCGTTATCACGCAGAAGACATCAGTATCCCGGTTCAGCAAACTGCGGCCAGACCCGCGAATGTGCTTCCATAGACGGTCGAGGACCTTTGTTTGAAATCAACAATGAAATGACACTGATTTCTCGACGTTCCGGATATTCAAACGGATGTGATGAGGAAACTTCAAACAGTACCGAAATAGGATTTTTCACACGCCATGCAACAAGTGTACAAATTGATGTCAAACGTATATTGTGACTATGAAGGACAGTAAAGCATCATCTCTGAAATACCTGTCTCAGTTTGTTTTTCCGAGGCATTTACCGAACTTTCCGGTCTCATCTTGTAGAATACAGTGTGTATCTATACATACAAGGGATATAACAAACTTCGGGGGATGATTCTTGGGAACAAAGCAAAAAGAAATGTCCCTATGAACATAATCCTACAAAGCGTTGTTACTGTATACGAAACTGTATGAACATTCTGTGAAATCACAAAACCCCGAAGTAAATTTACTTATATTTCGACACATACGTCCTCAAGTAAACCGACTACATTCAACACCTCCTAAAGATAAGATCTGAGCGCGAAAACGTCATACATTGTTACATCATCATCCGAAGACATGTTTAATCGCATTTCTACCAATAATAAGCCCTAAATTATGTCTTCGCATGATGATGTAACAATGTATGACGTTTTCGCGCTCAGGCCTTATCTTTAGGAGGGGTTGCTACATTGCAGATTTCTACTCTTCGCCTTCGACTTATCGATAATCGACCATAACAAAATTTGATACGAAACAACACACTCAATAGAGAAATACAATTTGCAGATCGGGCAATTAATTGTATACTTCGTCCATCTTTTATACTGTAAGGCCACTACTCACTTTGTTAATTTAATAAGTTAATTTGGCGCTTTAAATTGTTAAAATAAATATGTTATGTTAATTTACTTAAGTTATTTTAATTTTCTTATTTAAGTGGATAATTGGAAAAAAATAAGACAATAGTGTATCTCCAATTTCAGTAAGTACATGCAGATGTACTTTAACATGATGGTTCAAGAAAGTCTTTGAAGATTCCCTATATAAATAATAGACGTACTTTTGTAGTACTTTTTTACGGAGGAGATTTCTAATATTAACAAATTCAAACGCAGAACTCAATTTAGAAAAACCCGTTTTCGAGATATGCGATACAAAAAAATCTTAAAGAAATTCCATAGACCGTCCTGTAAAAGAACTTATTGAAACTAGAATTCTTTAAGAACTTCCATAAACCATCATGTCAAAAAATTTTGTTTCCGCCTCTGGGGATTAACTTCTGGAGCTTGTTCCGACTTTAATCTTATAAATCAACCATAATAATAATAATAACAATAACAACAAGAAATTAAGCCTCCCGAGGAAGGTATAGGGAAGTAGCAGAAGCCCTGAGTTAATCTTTTTTTTATTCCTTCATCTGCACTTTTTAACCTCCCATTTTTTAAATCAAAAATTGATTTTCTCGAACCTTGTATTTAGAAAATATAAAAGAACACTATCTTCTTTCTTTTCTCATCATTTTCGATAGAATGATATATCACACCCTCTATGTTGCCTAAATTTCTTAAGACCAAGTGATTGCCACTCCCACAACTCCGACCTTATTGGGACAATTTGGCCCAAACTTTACAGTAATGTTGATCTAGCTTAGAGGAATCTGCATAACGAATTTCATAACGAATTATATGCATAAATACGCGTAAACCTTTTGGTCCCCTCTAATTTCCGACCCCGAAACTCCGACCCCAGTGGGCCAATTAAAACCAAACT
The DNA here is from genome assembly GCA_023313115.1 of Rhysida immarginata. Classification (NCBI taxonomy): domain Eukaryota; kingdom Metazoa; phylum Arthropoda; class Chilopoda; order Scolopendromorpha; family Scolopendridae; genus Rhysida; species Rhysida immarginata. The sequence continues at coordinate 1,870,496 of JAHWFO010004153.1, forward strand.
AAATAGTGAAGGTGCACATGCCCATAGTAAGCTACATTCTGAATTCAAACTTCTATCTCAAAAAATGCGGAAATTATGAAGGGGACGGACGGACAGACAGACGGACATTGTGAAAACAATAAGTAGCTCCATTCTTCCGCTACTTAATAATAATAACAACAACAATCAACAGTAGGCGTGTAAGAAAGCAAAATCCCATCAAAATCCTCATTTGGTGTTGCCTGAAGAAAGTTAGCAATAAAGTAAACATAATGCTTCAAATGAAGCTCTAGAACATCTGATAACCAATTAGTATAAATCCAAAAAAAATTTACTGGAATTTGTACAGAAAATAAAAACATACCTACCAAAAAACAAAAAGTCTAATAACTATTCTTATTATCAAAATACTAGCATACTCGATGTTAAACCCGGACACCAATTCCGACTCCCCCTCAGCAAAGTCAAAAGGAGTACGATTAGTTTCAACCAACATAGTAACCACTCATAACAGGAATAAAAGAAAAAGTAACGTCAAATACCACAAGTCCGACTGATATATAGTCAAAAGACCGAATCTATAGCCGAGCCCTAAAATTATAAACAGACAAAACTAATGGCCAATCTAAAGAACAAAACTCTGGACTAATAGAAATAGAACCACTTGACTTTTACTCAAACCGATCTCACTAAAGCCACTTTCTGCAAAGCGAATGAAAATAAACATTAAACAGACTTATAAGAAAAAGAAGCCTATTGTGAGACGTAATTAAGAAATATTATTAAAAAGAAAAAAAATAAATACACTGAAGGCAAGTCCTTCTATAATTAGGAACTCATTAATAAAGACTCAATTATTATTATAAAGAGAAATATTAATGTACTTCTATCTAATCAATCATCATCAACCCAAATTACTCCAAATATACCATTTCTCATTTATTGCGAAAACTTTCCTTAATTTCTACATTTTCGATTTTTCTTTTCTAACTCATTAAGCAAACCGTCGTCGTTGTTTAGCAATAACAACAAATGGACAAAGACAGAAATTAATTTTTAACGTCGAGCCAATTCATTCTTATACCGTAAAGCAATAAAACAAAATGAGTAATGGAAGTCAAAAAACAATTATCCATTTCAGTGAAATTATTATTATTATTATTATTGCCATCATTCTTTAATATTTTATAATTATTAAGCCAAATAACGGAAGACATTTAGCCACCCTAATTGCCTTTTAATTGCTTAAAAAAAAAGACTCAATTGGATTATAATTAAGACTCAATTCTACTCTAATTAATAATAAATTATAAAGTTCTTGAATGTTTTTTGTCTATTATTAGCAGTTGTTATTACTTATTATCCCAGTTTTTATTTAAAAAAATTGAATTAACTAATTCAGGTTTCGTGAATCATAAACTATCATAGGTTTCGTGAATCATAGGCTTTATAAATCTTTCAAGCATAAGCTCATTATAAATTCTAAAAAGCTCAGGAATCCTCTCTCATTTTGTTATTCATAAGTGATTATATATAATTCCTTCATGTGAATATTCTGACATGGGATCATAAAAAGTTAAATACGGAGGATTTTTCTTTTCTCTGGAGCACGTTTCTTATTATAACTACAGTAACTAAATTTTTAAATTTCAATTCCAATTGTACAAACTCCTAAGAAATATTAGATTTAAATCTCCCAGTTTCTCTATTTCTATTGTGAAAAATATTTTCTTTTAATTGATTTATAAATAAATTAATTATCATTCATTGCTTAATAATTTAGATTTAATTATATTTTATTTATTCACGTTTATAAAACACCTTAGTATCTACTTTTGACAGCGAGCTTAATTTTAAATTTCATTTAACATTAAATTTATTTTATTATAATTGGGGAAAGTATAATTAATTAAAAATTCAAAAAAAGAATCGTAAATAATCACTAATGAAATAACTTAGCAGTGAAAAGTTCCAAATATAGACAGAGCATTCCAAGGTTTCAGTTACTTATGTGTTGTTCTCGGAGGAGTAGTTGATGGATGAAACGTAACAATAATTACCGCTATACAGTGATGAAGTGCGTTGCTATACGTTAAACAGTTAATAGTTGTATATGTTACAGCTTAGTATCATTTTTGACTAGAGAGACATAAAAGTAAACTCCATTCTAATAGCATCAACATTAACGGTTTTCCTTTCACTCCGTTCACCTTCTTGGATTTGTCCATGTTGATCTGTCCATATTTTGCGTTTATTTAAGATTTTATATTAAATTTTCAATTAAGGAGGTATTATACTAAATATTAATATATTCATAAAATTTAATATTTTTTTAATAAAAAAAAGGATGCTCAAAATGAGTTCTTCTCTAAGAGGCCAGCAAAATCAGCTACGCCACTGCTCTTAAAATTTAGCTTAACGGTTCTAATAACAGTTTTTTTTTTTATCTAAATTTCTTCGACCCATAAAAATTAAACTAGATATATTATATGGAGTTTTAATGGAGAATCGTTTTATATTAGTGAGTGCTGTTTTTATACGTGTAGAATTTCACAGAAAATGAGACTTTTTTTTTTTTTTTTTTTTTTTCCCCTACATGCACTTCCGAGTTCGAGAAATTGAGCATTTTTTTAGGGCTCCCCAGTTTTGCTTTGTTTTTCTTTTAATTAATTCAGTTCCGTTTTGAGTTTTATTTCCTTTAATTTTAAGATTCCATTGTACTATTTTATTGATTTAACTTGACCCTATATTTCTCTATTTCATTAGTAGGACCAATCGATCTCTTGGGAAATAACTTAGGTGTGTTATTCGAGTTGTTATATTTTTATATTTAATAGAAACAATTATTCAACACTCAAAACATTAACCTAACGTAAAAGTTGGTAAAAAATGAATGAAAAAATAAAATAGTCACACGGCTGAGATTTAAAAATATTTAATCCATTCAAAGATAATATAAAATTGTGGCTTAGTCTTGTAGAGATATTGTAGATGAATTTGATAACCCTCTATTTATTTTTAGAATTTATTTATTTATTTATTAAGTAATTTTTTCCACATAAAATCTCAGATCCTATTTCCTACTTAATATAAACCTTTAATTATTGAGTGATAGTAATATCATTGTCAAAGAAAATTTTCGTGAGAATGTTTCTTCAATGATTTTTATGAGTTTTTTTTGTTAAAAGTGAAAATGCGAAATGTACTAAGCTTATACCTATTAATAGAAGCATATAAAATATTGATTTAGAAGATTTTTAGACTGATGAAAGTTTTTTCAAGGAATCTTAGTGAGAAATTGGAACGAAAATGAAATAAATCTCTAAATATTTTAAAATATTTTCGGTAAATTTTAATAGTAAAAATTAAAGGGTTTCTTTGAATAATTGTAATTAAGTAAGCAAATATTTTGAATTTAGTAAGCCTTTAATATATTACCATTACCTATTTTAGCTAATGATGTTTACTCATTTAAACAAATTTTCTATTTGTATGAAATAACCTGATCCGAAGTAGAATATAACCTAAACTACTCCAAGATTGTTTCTCAACAGATGAGATCGGGGTTAATAAAAATAGAGACAAAGAAAAGAATAAAAGAAAATAAGTCATTAATTTATGTCAGAGGACATTATATTTACTATTAATATAATAAACCTGCACGAATAAAATCCTTTCCGAGAAAAACTTCACAAATTGAAAAGAAAAAAAGAGTTTAGTAAAAAAGGAAAAAAGTATCAGAAACGCGCGTCAGTCAAGTTTTTTTTTTTTTTTTTTTTTTTTTAATAAATACATTCACAATATATTTCTTTATGGATTAAATTTATTAATTGAAAATATCTTGCCTGAAAATACTTTTATCATTATCTCAAAAAGGGCTTGGTCATGACTACGATCAAGTGCACAGTAATAGGTTTAAATGATTAAGACTAATGACTTGATGCTCCAACATTAGGTCATGAAATTAAGATGAAAAGCGAAAGGGAAAAATTCGAGCGAAGAGTCGATCCCTGGTTCAATCAAGGTTGAGGAGTTGAGGAATTTTTTCTTTCGTTTTTCAATGTTAATTTTAATTACTGCGCATGGAAGTTGCATTGGGTTTTAATAACTATATAAATTTAAAAAACTAATAACTTTATTTTAAGCAAATATTTTATTATTATGCGATTATGCTTTGGTCCAATTTTACCAAATATAGAATTAGGAGAGTAAAAGCAAAACCAATCCTATAAGTACTTGATTTCGTATTACATTTAAATCGATATCAGTCAATTAGAATTCTGCAATAGAAAAGATCTACCCAAACTCTCGCTCCAGTGATTTGGTAATTTGGAATGAAAGAAATAGCATCTACCTTAAAGGAAATCAGAGAAAGAACCTGTTCATTTGATCTATCAGTAGTTTGTCAAACAGTAATGAAGCACGCTTAATGAAACGTTATATTTTATAACTTATAAACGTGAATGAAAAAAAAAGCTCCAAAGACTGGATTTCCTTAGAATAGTTTTAAATTTGGAAATATTTTCTCTTTTTTTTGGAACGCTTAATGGTTTGAGAAGCTCCATTTTGCTGCGTAAGCGTAAGTCCTTGCTAAAAATTTAAGTCCTTTTTAAGTCCTTTAAAAAGTTATATATATATATATATAAATTGTGACACCGAAGAAGTCGACTGAAACAAAAGAATTACCATAAATTGATCCGAATTACTTCTTGCAATAGGGGTCATCAATAGGGCCCAAAATATTGGAGATTAATGAAAAAAAAAGTAAATAATAAATAAAATTTTAAAAATAAATAAAATTTAAGAAACATTAAGGGTCGACATGAATAAGACCATTAAAAATATTGCACATTAAACTGTTGGACTAAATACAACAAAATTGGTATCTTAAAAATTTGTAAAGTAGAGATGTTTTTATGGGTACTTAGATTAATTCTGATTCAATTAACGAAAATAATTAGGGAGAGTTATCATACCAGCAAACAGTTTGATTAAAAATTTTTATTGATATTTAAGAGATAATTGTCTAGATCATAAATTACCTCCAGCGCGTACATGTCATAGTTATTACTGTATTATTCAAACATAAGCATTCCAAAGGAACAATAAAAATTTAAAAATTACCACAAGTCAAAATCCAATAAAACCAAAATAATTTAATTCGGATGGAAATCTCCATGCGATAAAAAATAGTCTATGATCTGTGTGGAGATACTTTGAGAAGGTAATACTAAAATGATAACCTTTAATCCACAAGGACAAAACAGAAATCCTTGAGGACGAACTCATCGTCTTCAAAATACGTGTCCGGTATTTCTATTTTGTCCTTGTGGATTAGAGGTTATCGCTTTACAGTTAGTCCCGTTCCACATTTTTCCTTATTGTACTGGCTAGGTATTCTCCAAAAATGAAGAGGCGCAGAATTTCCATAGAACTGTGGAAAGCGTTTAAAAGTAAAAGTCGATTCTTTCTGCCGAAACTCGAATTTCAAATAGAACGGTATTTCTCATGATAAGCAATCCAATACCAGAAGGAGGGCACAATATATCTAAATGTTTTAGGTCACACATTGTATATGTCTATATTTGTGTAGTCAATAATTTGTAAAATGTTGTAAAAAAAAAACAAAACATTTTAGAGTTTCACTTAAAAGGCAAACATAACATAGAAGTAATCACAACTTCTTTTGTTCGGGACAATTAATGATTTTAAGTTTGATTAATGTACATTTCGCTGCAAAGTGCACACTATATCTCACTTGGGTAAGCTTAATGCTTATTTTTGAATAGAAGTGTTTATATTAAATAAGGAATGTAACTAAAAGACTTATGAATATTATATTAATGTTAGTGAAATATATAATGTCTGGCATGGCTATATTAAATAAGTATAATTAACCGTTAAGCAAAGTTTGCTTAGTAGCAACTGAATATAAAGTTTAATACAGAGTCGTCGGTCTTTGATAAGGTTATTAACTTTAAATAGGTTTAAATAATAATAAATCTAAAACATTACCATAAAATTATGAAAAGAGGACGAGTTCCTTTCGAGATCATAGCTTGTTGATATGAATCGATTCTACACGTAGGTTAGCTGGTGTATATAATGTTATTCACTTAATGTTCATTATATTCCTTTACTATTAATGATAATAATAACATCAACAATAACGGAGTTATGAAGATAATCTTAAAAAATGAATTAATTTAATTAGAAGAAGAAAAGAAACACTTTCATGCAATGATAACTGTAAAATATAATTTTATCACCCATTTCAAGTGTACAAAGAAGATTCATTAACAACAACAATAACAAAGTATCGAAAAAGCAAGAAAATGATAATTTGGCACACGAGACTTGAATTGGCGCAGTTAAAAGCAAAAGAAAGTTTTCTTGTCCTCGTTCGATTTTTTTCAAGTTGACACAGGAAACCTTCGTTAATTCGAAGTTCTAGAAAAATCCCACGTATAAAAAGGTTAAAAAAAAAAACAAACTTCTCATCCAACTTTTGAATATTTTCTCAATAGAAGTGTTTCGAATTAACGAGATTGCACCGAGTCTGAAGTGTTTTTATTTACCAAAAAAGACACTGAAATCGCCGTGAATCAAGCACAGCGGACACCGACTTGCAGCAGCAGCAGCGAAATCTGTTCGGATTTATTGATGATACAGAACACGTGGCCCAGAGCTCGGCACATTGACTCAGTTGAAGGAGTAGGGCAGCGGGAGATAGGCGTTGGTGGCGTTGGCGGTCGTTGTCGTCGTCGCCTTCCACAGGGGCTGCGAACCCACGAACGTCTCGGTCGCATCGAGTGGCGTCGTCGCCGTAGGGTTGGTCGTCGGGTAGGGCGTCGAGTACGGCTGAACGAAGGCCGGATCCGGGCCCCACGGGTATCCCACCTGGCGAAGGTGTTTCTCGGCACAGTGGGGACACGAACACTGCAGAAGCGTGGCGTTTCCGTAGCCGTAGTCAGGCGCTCCACTCCCGGCGTAAGCGACCGTCGCCCACGAGTACTCGGGTCTCGGCACGGCCACGTACTCAGGCATGGGCGGCGGCGGGTAATATCGGGGAACGTTCGGCTCCTGCCAGAAAGAGGCCGGGAGTTGGCGCTGACGGAGCGGGACGCCGCGCAGAACGTTGTCGGACTCGTCACCCAGACTCGAACCACCGCCGCCACCGCCGGCGCTGGTGGACGGCAACAGGGGCAGAGTCATGCCCGACATCAAAGGATTCGAAATGCCCTCCGTGGCTCAAAGCGAAACAACACAAACCATGTATCCAAACAGCACGCGCTTCTCTTCTATTACCATTTTCGCATCCCTTCCCTCATCATCTGTATCCAAACATCGAACATGCGTGATGAGGGTTCGATGGCGGCGCATGCGCCCTCCTCGCTGTCGTGACAGGCGGCTGATTGGAGACGACCGCACGCTCGGAATGTTAACATTCCCTCTGATGAGCGATCGCCTGTCGGGGAAATTTAAGCGTCGCACGCGTAAGCACGGCAGTGTCGTATGCAGGCATGCGGAGCACTTGGGGGGAAGCTAGCAAGAGAGAGAGAGGGGGAGTCCTCCCCGTCCAGCCTGAATGTTCCAGAGGCGATCCAAGCATTGCTCGCATCGCTCGCATACACGGACGATCCGACCGCAAAACGACAGAGAGAAAGAGATAGAGAGAGAGAGAGAGAGTGGAGCGCGGAGGTCCCGGGTGCGAAGGCGACAACGACAATCACTAGCACAACCAAAACATAAAAAATAAGGTTGCTTGTAGTAGTGGTGGCGGCGGCTGTCTTCATATATTTATACATCCAATACACGACAATCATCATGAACGAGAGAATTGCAACAATGTTATCGTGAATAACTTAAACGCAGAGCAAAAATCGACGCAAAGGTAGCGCGTCTGAAATAGCGAGAATGCTTGGCATCATAGTGCCAAATTCCCAACCCAATCAGAAAATGAAGAAATAAACTTTCGAACTAACCAATTCATGTGTATACGATAACGCTCCACTGCCAATGTGTTTAATTCCAACACGCCGTTTCTCAAATTCAAATGTCGAGAATCAAACATTTCATTTCCTAAGGACAAAATGCCAAAGGCAACACATAAAAGGGTTTTCTCAAGCAATCACCTATTTAAAAAAAGAGAAGAACACCATTTCCAACAAATTCCTAGCACAAGAAACAACATAACATGCGAGGTTAAGCTTACTTTATAAATACAACAAATATGCAAACTCAGCTATTACTGAAAACTCAGCTTTTCTAAAATTTGAAATCCACGAAGAATTTTATTTCTACCTGTCTGAATAAAGGTGTGCACATATTCAACCGTTTTGTATAGAACATTCATTCAGACCATACCATCTATATTTAAAAAAAAATGTAGAGATTCAAGAGCGTCGAAGAACTAATCATAAAAGTGGTAATTTGTATCACGTAAGAAACTACCAATTTTCATTTCAAGCAGAAAAATTTTTATTACACAGTATAGACCAATAAACTTTCTCTTATTAATATAATTTAATCATAACCGGGGGTGAGGGGTGAAACCTTTTTTTACAACACGTTATAAATTTCAGAGAATTCTTAAATAAAGAATGTTTAATTTTTTTTTTCCTTTTTTTTTTTTATTTTCACCATTTCTCGCACTAAACTTTAATTCTGTGTTACATTGATAACTCAACGAAAGATGGATTGGGCTTGTCCAATTACATTCCCAATTTCTATTGTTAGACGATGTTAAATCTACCTTGCAACAATGACAGCCGTGAAGCTGATAGCTTACATGTTTAGTTCCGCCTACAGTTAAAAATGGATATAACAAATCGTCTACTGAGCCTATACGATGCTACAGGTGTTTAAAATATTCAAAGACGGGAGACAATCTTACAGATTTGAACTTCAAAGAAAGGTGAGCCCGGAGTTCCAGTCAGTGCTCTTATAGGAGAAAGCATCAAAATTATTATTGTGCAAGAAGAACGGCAGAATACATTAAATATTAAAGAGAACTATTAGAAATTCTGAATAAAAAAAAAACGTATGCCTCGACGACGTAATGGCCCCATAGATTAGCCGCGTCGGAAGGAAAAATTTTCTAGTTCGGGCATCTATAGAAAAACGATGAAAAACACTTAACAGAATCTAACCCCTCAATGCTCTTACACACTCCTTAATAGCTAGAAACTTCAATAATTAATTCAACAATTCTATTATAGATAAGAAATCATTTGCTAGATCTATTTATTTAAGCTTCGTTTAAACTTGCAAATGTGGAATTATAAACTCTTTTATAAAAAAAAATACAAATAAATTCTAATACGCAACAATAACATTAAAAGCAATATAATTTTCTATGGAATAATAAACTTCATCTAAAGTTTCGCAACCAATCAACTATTCCTCGTTCATACTTTGAAGATGCTGAAATAGCCAAAGAACTGTGGCTAAAGAAAACAGAATAAAAGCAATTGGGAATATGCGAGTTCGCATTACCAAAAACAACAAAGTTAAAAAGTTTATTACTGAAACCGATGAGTCTATAGTCGCCGAATGGTGTCCTCCATAAATTACGTAAAGCAAAACTGGCTCATTTTCAACCCCCCTCCCCCTTGTAACGCACACGTAAAACACGTCCGGACCTCCCCCCGCCTCAAAAGTTATGTATCGCTAAGCCCCCCAATGATTTTCAAAACCGTATAATACTCCAATTTATTTGGAAACAGGACAATATACACATTATACACACCATACATTATACACGTACGAATTATGCAGGACATTGTAGCACAGGAAAATTTATTAGAGGCAAATTAAACTTTTAAACAGTTGTTGAAGAAACATGATATTTTATGAGTAAAAGTATCAATTATAAATTGATGTAATAATATGTGACAAGACAAAAATAATACTTTTTACATATGACCAAGAGAGTTGTTCATCCTTCCATGATGATTAAAAGATTGTCTTCTAACGACAAATGAGAAAGAACAAAAACGCCTGAGTCCTCAAAGAACTCATTTAAAAGAAAAATACATTTCAAAATACCAAATAATATCAGATTTGCAGCAAGGGACGTAAATTAGCCTGCAATGAGTAAAAATTGAGGAAAATGTGAACTGTGAAACGTGGAGGGAATAGAACCCAAGCCATCAGTAATCAATCTGTAAACCACACACGAAAACCTATGAAATCCAGTAATATCATCGAAACTGGCGTCAAGGATACGTGTCTTTTCCTTGTGTAGGCATAGCCTACTATGATAAGGGAATGTTTTAGAATGCCCGAGACAAGTTCTTTACTGTGATTCTCCAGGAGAAATTCTCCATAATGGTCAGCATAAATTCCAAGAGCCCTTGAACATATTTTCCAACTTAGATCATATTGAAACCATTATATATGGAGTAACTGCGAACAATTTTTCGATAAATTCATGCAATAGTTCATAAGGTAATGTTCTAGAAACTTTGGAGTTCCCTCCATCCTGCTTTGCAAATTGTGGCCCGGACGGGCATATCATATAGCTGCATATGCAAACAATTACTTTGTGGTACAACATTAGTTTTTATGTTACTTTATTTCTCTATTTTCCACTTGTAGTATTATCATTTGTAATTCCTCTTGGGCTCCGCCCGCTAGGGAACTACCACTACTATCTTTGAGCTGTATTTGAGGTAATAAATTAAGAATTTTCTTTTGCTTTTGAAGTAATAAATTAAGATATACGCCTACGTTATCCATTAATTCGTATATTTAATTTTGTTCACTTTTTTTTTTTTTTTTTTTTTACTGAAAATTGTGAATTGTTTTTATTACATTCAAAAACTTATTGTAATTTAAAATAAAAACCAAAATTTAAATAATTTAATTTTTAAATATTTAATTCAAGACAACTGAGCTCTACGCGATTTTTTTCATGTAGACAAAATATTATTTATAAACCAGCAAACACTGTCAATTTATAGGAAAACAATATAGGTTAAAATATGAATTATTATCGTAACGGTCATCAGAATACTGAAAATAACAAGATAAATTATAATTTAAAAAATGTAAAAGCTCAACTGGATAATAAAAGATAACAAGGAACCACAAATATACATTAAATTGAAAATAAAAACCTAAAACATAATTCGCATCAGATACATTAAGAAGAAAGCCATCAGTAAAGCATTTAAGCCACAAACACTAAATGAGCGAACAAAAAAATGAGCAAAAGAGATAGCGCCTACAAAGTCAGCGTAAAAATGGATCCCCATTAATATGCCCCTTCTCTGTCCGCCTATCGTAAGCTAATTTATTTTTTCCCCCATTTTAACAACATTTCTATTTTTTTTCTTCCCATTCCCTCCCTTATGTTGGCGAAATCTCTTTGAACAAATGATGTGTTGGAAATTGAAACCTCACTGTTTCTAGAGCGCAGCAATCACACGCACACTCCCCTTTGACTCGCGTTGCTATTTTCAGGTGACTCTCTCCTCCCGATCGTTTGTCAGAAGGGTTCTATTAGAGAAGCCAGCCAGACCTATACACACAACACATGTATATAGGCAACCCTCCTTCCTTCCTTCCTTCTCGTCAAATCTCACATTTCCTCGCCTGTCGATCTCGGCTTCGTCAAACACGACGTGATAGAGCCGCCACTCGCCTTGTCATCTGGTTCCAAGCAGGAAAATATGTTCAAACAACGACCAGAAAGTCAAACCTCTTCAAGACATTATGAAAAGAGACAACGTTTTTGAGAGATAGATAATTCCTCTATAACGGAAGATTCTGTATAAGAGAAAACTCCTCTGGAACTTCAAGATCTGTACGACCTTACATTTCATTAAAGATCATTTGTTTACAAGAATTTTGTATTTACGTATCCGATATCATACGAAATGTTTTGGAACTTCAATAGATTTGGAACTTCAATAGATTTGTCTGATGTACATGCCGAAAGACCATTCCTACACTTCTTGCTATTCAACCAATTATTAATGATTTTTTCCCAATGTTTAAATCCTCAAAGATGATTAGTATATACAGCACCAAACTCCATAGTTGTTTTTTTTTTTTACACGAGTTCCGAATAACTGACTGCCTTATTTTTTATTGAACGTCTATCAATTCCAAAACGTATTAATACTATCAACTTCTATTATTAACTTCTAAGCGGCGACAGTACAAAATAGTAGACTTCGGGCCTATCAGAAGTGGATTTCTGCCTTCAGACTTCCTACGTTCCTTTAACTAACACCTAAACGGCGTTTCTCCTTGTTTTTTTTCGGCTGATCGAACAATTCTAGTCGAGGACGGCCTGGACAAACTGGGTAGTGTTAAAAATGTTCTTTATAAATATTCATACAATTCTAGGATAATAAGTCGTATTTCTAAAACTGTGATAATAGATTCATCGTGTTTAGCGAATATAGCATTTGCAATTTACAAATCAATTTAGATCGATACATCCCTTTGATTATTTCACTTAGATGAAATTACCTATTTGTACCTTTAAAAATTAAGTAAATGATTTACAAAATTTATGCCAGATATACTATTTCCATTTTAAACATCTGTTTATTCCAAATGGTACATGTGTGCAACTATTTGGCTCTTAACTTTTTTTTTGGCTCGTAACTCGATATATTTAAAAAGGGTAACATATCCAGCCCACAATGTCGAAATGGGAGATTTCTAAATATGCCAGGGGGGAAACCTGGAATTGCTTAAATGTATTTAGGAAAATCAAGAAATAAGGTCAGTATATAATAAATTACTATTTATTACATTTTTTGCTCAAAAAGTTTTGGAAGTGCAAGAGCAAGCGTATGATTATGATACAAGACCATTTTGAAAAAGACCGGAAGAAGACTATGGTGCATCGTTCCGACAACGTGCAACAATAGAATTTTTCGTGACTCTAGAAATAACCAATCGACAGGGCCCCTTGATTTTCCACGATAAAAAATATTGATGAAGTTGATAGAGGCTTTACAATACATAAGCGGAGAAAACACAAAACAATACAAAACTCAAAATTCTTTTGTTTTGCCAATTATGTATTGTAAAGCCTCTACACCTTCATCAAGGAGGACACATACAAAGACATGTTCTTTTTTAATAATACAAATATTTTGGACATAGGCTCCGTACGAGCATTTTGCAATCAGGCCCCGCTTTTTCTTGTGCCAGCCTTATCTATAGAATTTATTCTTCAGTTTGGTTACCGTAGAAGATGAGTGCGTCATTTCAAAGCCGGTAATACCGACCTCACCGAGAATATTATCGAAACGAATTTCTATCTCACCGGCATATTAAAAAAGTGCCGGGCGAGCTGGAGATTTCGTGGAAAAAATAAAAGGTCTCTTAAAAGTAATTTAATGTAAAAATATTTTTACCTTAGTTAGGCAAATTAAGCAAGTTATGATGGTGACTTTCGGTACAATTTTTTGGATTCATATAAGACTTTTCCTGAAGATTTTATCAATGATGGAAATTCAATGCCAATGATAAGCGAACAGTACGGTCGCGGTAATCCGAACCCCGGCGATCCGAACCACTTATAATCCGAACTCCCCCTCTCAATAGAGTTCATTTTTTATTCACTCGACTTTCATAATGAGCTCAACCAACAAGTTCAAAGGCCCAGGTAACTTTCAGTTTTGATTTTGCTGAAAAGTCAGTACTATACTAGAAATGTATTATTCTAATTGTAACGTTCTGGTGTTGCTCAAAGCCAGCTAGATAAACGGACCATCGGTTTTCTAAAGTCCATTCTAACAATGTATGACGTTTCCGTGCACAGGCCTTCTTTCTAGAAGGTGTTGGCTCATCAGCCTTCTTCCATTGTTCAAACGATGTCCCAAAAATCAGTTGCAAACAGCACGGATTTAGCACCGCCAAAATTAACATTGTTTTGGTTGCTTCATAATGTACAATGATAGGGAAAGCTGCCCATTCACAAGTTCAAAAGCCCAGGTAACTTTCAGTTTAGATTTTGCTGAAAAGTCAGTACTATACTAGAAATATACTGTACATGTGGATTTAAGTGGTGCCAATTTTTTTTGAAGGTAAAAGTCATGTAAAAAGGGAAGAAAATGAATCAAAAATAGTGATACTTTATGCTACGTTATTAGGGAGGCACATAACTACAAAATGTTACTATGTGCTCCCGACGATGCTGAAATACCGAAACGCGTAGGCTTAATGACTTAGCATAAAGTATCACTATTTTTGGTTCATTTTCTTCCCTTATTATACCTGCCGTGATACTTGACATAATGAATATCAGTAATTTTTGACTCGATTAAGATGGCAACAAATAAAAGGATGCCCGCTAATTTGAACACCTTGCATCAAGTTCGGATTACCGCGACTGTACTGTATTACAGATTTCTGCTGGACACTCAAAAGAGCTTTTTCGGACCTCCCTTCTTCACAAACAGCAGAAACTCCAATAAAAATGTATTTTACGCGGGTTCACTTTATAAGTATTATATTCTACAGAGCTTAAGAAAATATCAATTTAAATAAATTTGACAAGACACAAAGTTGACAAAAAAAAGTGGCCTAAGAAATACAGTCTCAGATCAATTAAAACTTTAGTAGCCAGTGAAATTATTCATTACACTTAAACTTTGATGTATCTATAATATAAGCTTTGAGTTTCATCGCTAGTTTTCTATCGAATATGCCATCGTTGTAGCACGGCAGTCCCATCGTGAAACAATTAACTATACAATCGTGAAATAGAAGGAAATATTTGTATTATTCTATATAGTTTTATTACACATAATCTGTCCGACTTAACAGTACTTAAATTTTTGAAGTACGTGTCGAAATCGGAGTGTTTCATGAAAGACGTTTAACATGAAAACGTATTTCAACTTCGCTAAACGAAACTGTTTCTAAATATTCCCTTTCTGCTCGTTAACCCAAGCGGACATTTAAGGAGGAGTGCTCTTTGGCTTTCTCTTTCATCTTCTCCTTTAATTCCCTTTCGGATCTCCTCCTTTCCTCTCTGCTTCTCGCAATTTACATCGTCCGTCGTCGTTAATTTGACGAACACGACTCGCATCAGATTGGCTGCGGTTACCGAGAAGTACAACATGTGCGTCTCACGTGCGTAAATCTCCAACCCCAAACACCACCACCAACCCACCAACCAACCTTTTATTTTGGGTAAACAAGAAAGATAGAAAATTCTACAGAACCCCCAAGGTAAAAGAAAAAATAAAAATAAAAAAGAAACGACGACGACATTCCGCGCCCCATTTTTACGACCGATGAGTTACCACCGACGGAATTGCCACCGAAGAGTAAACGACAATGTTCTCTCGACATTCTGGTGATTAAGAGAGAGTCAGTTGGGTCCATATTTTTAGATCCAAATATAAAAAAAAGAAACCCACACACCCATATATCCAGATAGGACTGGTTGGCTTGACTTTTCCATATGGTTCGTGTGTGGTAATCAGCGCGGCTTCAAAAAAAATGCAAATAATTACGAAACACCCTCCTTGAAAAAAAAAAAAAAATTTAATCAGCAATCACAGCTAAAAGGAAAACAATTCGCGTGAAATGAGTTAAAAGGCCGATAAATCGTGGCTGACTATTTTTACATTTTCTCTCCTCAATTTCTCCAAGTAGGTTTCCAGAAAAACTACGCACTCAATTTCGAAAGAAGAAAAGACGAAAAATAAAAGAAGAGAACAAACAAAACAAACCATTAAAAAGAGAGAAAAGTGGTTCGAAGGAATGTTCACAAATTTATATTCGCATACAAAAATGTGTTCACATAAAACTTTGCGATTGCTTTCTACAATCGCAACAAAACGTTTACCGAAAAGCGAACTTTAAATTGCTTTATTTTTGATATTCTACTCTCATCTCCAGAGCGTTTAATCTCAATATTCCGAGTTGCTTTACACATCTGGCTCTGTGCTGCAGAGTCTAAAATTAACCCGATCAAAATTCCAGACATTTTTGCCTGTCAGGTATGTCCTGAATCTCGCCTCTCCTTCGCTCCGACAAGGATTAATTCCTTTTTCCAACGCCAATAACACACAGACACACGCACGCACTTACACGCACACACACATACATCCATATATTTCCACATATACACCGGTCTTCCTCACTTCACTCTCGCATTCTTCTCGTTCTTGTTTGTTTTAATTTTTTCCTCTCCTTTCGCAACATTCTTAGAACGCTTGCTAATCGGCATAATCGTTGAAAACTTGTTAAAAGCACAACAACTCCGCTTTTGTTGTCGAGTAAACTTTCAGGCGTTATTATTACAGAAGAATATTTCTAGAGAAAAGCTAATCACATTTATTTATTTATTTATTTATTTATTTTTCGGACTTAAAATTAAAAGATTTTTCATAAGGTAGCTCAACTCAACTCAGAAATAACATGAAAGAAAACGTGGCTTTCTGAAGTTACTATGCGAGCGTTGGCCAGGGAATAATTTTCTGGTAGTAAGCTCCGAAAATGTTAGTTTCTATTCTGGGTGATATAATTGTCACTATTTTGTTTTTGCTCCTTTTTGATTGATCACATTGTTAATTTCTATCATGATATAAATATCAAACATTTAAATTTTCTATATTAGAACGTAGTTATTTCAGAAACTTTCACATTGAAAGTCGTCATGCTCTATCTATCAAATGAATTTTTATCTAAAATTCTGCATTCAAGTAACTATACAAATGTATGAATTAAAGTTTTCAGGACGAAATGAAAATTTTGTTGTCTGCTTGGATAACAAAATTTAAAATTCCATATATATATACTTTTTCCTAAAAATTATTTTTGATATTTTATATATATATATAAAAATTATATTTTTTATCAATATCAGCTTTCTGTAAATTTTCATTGAAACGGTTAATTGAAGCAATAATGCTTTTATTTGCTACAGTCAACATTGATTACAATTCCTTATTGTTTTAAATAAATATTTTTCTTCCTCGGAAACCATTCAAAATATAGGAAAACTCCTTCTCACACATTACTTAATCTCCAACAATTTAACGGTCAGTGCGAATACCTTCCCTGTATTCACTCCGTCTCTCCACTATTTGAAGCTTTCAACTGCCCAATATCCATATACAGCATACAAACATGATTTGTGCAATAATTCAATTACAACTCATTGTCTGTTACGTGATTCGTTCACAGATAAGAGCTTACTACAGTGGCCTATCTATCTACAAGGTAGGCCAAAAGTCTATTACCACCCATACAATTTCAAAACGAGTGGAGATGAAACAAATCTGTTGCAGGCAACATATAGGAAATTAGGTAGAGGCTAAACAATGCTGGTAACAAATTTGACCTTTGACCTCGAATTTTGCACCTAGCACCTTTGCAACCGTTACAGGTACAGAAAAATTTCCAGTAGTACAGTTGTAGAGCTCAACACACTGATTTTTTTTAAAAAAAAGATTAAATAAAAGCGTAAAAATAAACCGCTACAACAAAATGAAATTTCAGTGCTCAAGCTACATTTGTCAATGAATGAGATGCTCAATGTGATGTCCTTCTGCAGCAATGCATAACTGTGCACAGTATTTCACAGAACCCATCACGTTTAACATCATGACGGGTGTTACAAGCCTGCTGATTTCGTTGTTTCAAATCATTTACTGATGTTTGTATAGTAGTATACAGAATTTGAGCAAAGTTGCAAGGTGCTAGGTGCAAAATTCGAGGTCAAAGGTCAAATTTGACACCACCATTGTCTAGCCCCTAACCGAACTTCCTATATGTTGCCTGCAATAGATTTGTTGTATCGCCACTCGTTTGAAATTGTATGGGTGTTAACAAACTTTTGGCCCACCCTGTATATTCGGAATGTTGAGCAATTCAGCACATCTATAGATTAGATGGCCTAAAAATAACTTTGAGAGCTGAAAACGGTTTTATTAATGAACAGATAGTGATATTTTAACATGTTCATATTGGCATAATGCGGAAATGTTTCCAATCATAAAATATGCAAATAATTTTAAATAGTTTTTGGCCGCTAGAGTGTATAGCTAGCACAGAAGTAACCAAGGTATTTTATAGATCTTGAAAGTAACTGTCAGGTATGGCTTCACTGCAAACTTCATCATTGGACCAAAACAAAACTATGGTGTTTTGTTAACAGTGACAATCACAGTGTCCGCTACTTATAGATTTTACAGGATCATGTTATTCCTTACATCAGGCAACGCCGCATATTGGAAAAATAACATCCAACATGATTTCGCGCCGCCACATATAACCAACCCTGTAAAACATTCTTGCTTTCTGTTTTTACTGAAGACAGATTGATTGGACGATATGTTCTAATAGCGTGGCCTCAGAGCCAAGACCTTAATTCTGTGACTATTGGTTATGGAGATTTCTAAAAAGCAAGGTTTATCTTACCAGACAAACAACTCCCTGTGACCTGAAAGACTCCATCGGAAGAGAGAGAGCTCAAATCTCACAGCCAATGTTGCAATCTGCCGTTTTCAATATCGTTAACCGCTTAAGGTGATAGAAGAGAAAGGTAGCCATGTCTAGCAGTTATCCAATGAAAGATGTACCGGGTGTTTCAAAAATAACCGGATAACCGGTATATTTGAAAAATCAATAAAAACTAAACGGGCAACTATAGAAATACACCGTTTGTAATTTCGAAAGTTTGTCTACCTGAAAATTTACTGTTGTCCCAAGCATATTGCTTTATTGATTTATTGATTTTCCATTGATTTATTGATTTTTCAAATATACCGGTCATTTTTGAAACGCCCGGTATATACCTTATTTGGATATTTTATGGTTGGGAAACATTTCCGCATTTTTCCAATATGAACATGTTAAAATATCATTATAATCTGATCATTAATTAAACCATTATCAACTCCCAAAGTGAGTAAGTTATTTTTGAGCCAAAGAGTGGCAATTAAATACTCGGACTAATACAAATACTCAAAAACGAGAAGCCCAAATGAATATTCTGTTTAATTATGATTCTTTACACAAATCACGTATTACACCGGCAGGGCATTACAATCTGACGACTTGTCTCCTTGTTGCAACCCAATTCATCCGCAAGTATACGAATTGTGATTTAGCGGTCAGCAGTGACGAGTTTCCTGACTTTCTTGGTGGCGTTTGAACGGAAACTGGTCTTCCAGGCCACGTGTCATCTGAAAGGTCTTCACGGCCATTACGAAAGCGATTAACTTCAGCTGCAGTGCGATAGGTGACTCATACAAAATCGTGTCTTGACATATTGAATTTTTGCTTACATTTTACGCAGCGACCTTCGTTCGGAAATTTAATTGCCACACCTTTTACAACTGCTGTCGCTATATAAGTCTTAGGAATTAAATTCAATTTTTAAAGAAGTATTTACATGTAAATGTTTCCGTTCATTCTAGAGCTATTGCTAGCGTTGTCATCTATGGCGAACTACTCGACACTCTCGTCGAAATTTAATTCATTCTTTTTCAACAACAACCGCAGATTGTCACGCATTGCAGAGTACACTCCAAAGAAAAATTTAAGAAAAACTTGAGTTTGGCAGGTTAAAAATCAGTTTATACCTATATTTTCAGCAGAATTGTCGGTTCTGCGGTTGCCTCAGAAACGACAAATTAAGGAAACAAGCTGGAAAATGGCGCAATAGGTTTTTTTAATAAGCCATACCGCTTTGATGTCAAATGATTCCAGGACAAGGAATTTTCATTACTATTTTTGTACGTTTAATTAATTAAGTGAACGATTAGCGCTCCTCATTTGCGCAGCCAAGTTTAACTATTTAAATTTGATTTTTTAAGAATCTTCGAGAGTGTATTAACTGAGAAGAAACAAGCCTGTTCAAATTAAAATTAATTTGAACTCATTTCTGAGTGATATAAAAAAAAATAAAAAATAAAAATAAAGCCGCTAAATGGTGGCCGAAATAGTGGATTCTGGCGGTCACTTGAAAAACTAATTCAGGCTCATGAAAAAGCCACTTTTTGCATTACTTCATTATCAAACTTCATAAAATCAATCTAATTAGCAATGACAAAGCTCCCTAAACCCATAAGAGGGATCTGAATGCAACCAATTATTCATTTAAAAGTCGAATGCCATTTCTAAACAAAGAAGGTCTATCAAATCACACCTGACGACTTTATTTCTATAACAAGACTCAATTTAACTCATCACCCTTTACTTTTATTTTTTTTTTATCTCCAATCCTAAAGCGTGAAGGTCTTGCCTATTCAGCGTATCAAAGCCGATAATTTTAGACCCAATCAACGGCCAAGAAAGAAGCCTTTCTCCCGGACTTAGCGAGCCTCTGTACTCGGGCTAATGGGTCGTGGTTAGAAGATTAAGAAAAAAGAAATATAGAAAAAAAATACATAAAAAAGATCTTTCTTCGTGTTCTTCTCCTCTTTTATCCATCCCCTCAGATCGTTTATCGATGAGTGAGCATACGCACAAGGGAGCTATATGTGGCGAACCAATTATGACTGGCCCACATCTAAAGATAAGCGATTAGTCTACGACAAGATAGTGGCTGTCGTAAAAAGAAATTTTTTCTTCTCTTTTAAAAGTTTTATTTATTTACTTTTTTTTTAAACTCTGCTTCTTTCTTTTTCACCGTGGATGCTATTTTCTGTCGGTGGAAAACGAAGCGAGCGTTATTTTTCAAGGCACGATAAATTAAAGTGACGGGGGAACCAGCTGTCAGGACGCGTCGCTGCCTAAACGCCGAGGCAATTACGACACACAGACAAGACAAGGAGAAGGAAGAAGAGCTAGAAAAGGAAAAAAAAAAAAAGGAAAAGGAAAAAGAGAAAAAGGAAAAAAAAAAAAAGAAAATTAAATTCCCCTCCTCTCCAATCCCAGCTGAAACCCCCGTTTCTAAAAACGCTTCATCAAGATACGCCGCTTGAGATAGCGCAACGCTCTATTTTGGCGCCAAAATAGCGACGAGAGTCGTTTAAAGTTTTTACTTCTTTTAATCCATTTCAATTTGTAAAATATTAACCTCTTAAACATCAAAAACGAACCCCTCTTCCTATTAAGTAACGAATGACGCCACCGGTTGGGCCACTCACCTTTGTTCGGTCGGCCAAATACACATGAACTCAAAATTCCCGGACTACAAGATACTATCTAAAAGTTACCAAACTTCATCCGATTCGAATATAAATATAAAACTTTTTTTTTTCAGTTGCCTGCAAATTTATAAGCAGGAATGATTTTACCCACAGACTTGCAAATAGATATTCGAAATTTCCTAGAAAGCTCGTTCAAGATCCATTCTTGACATCGTGTTTTACCCACAATCCTTAGTTATACTGGTTTTTGCGCAATCCTTTGCAACAATAATTTTACCTAGAACGATTTGCAGCAAAGGTTTTTTTTTTCCTACAATCTTTTGCAACAACTGTTTTGACCCGCTATGACCTTCTTTATGATTCCCATGGATTCATAAAGGAGGTCATAGATTCGCAAACCTTTGCAAAAATTGCAGCCGACGAAAGAGACAAGCCTTGACACTGTAAAACCGCATGACCATAGCAACGGCTTTCTAGAAACTACCAGGCCTGAACAAGGAAAAGATAAAACATGGTTACATTGTTCTGATGTTGCTCAAAGCCAGCTAGATAAACGGACCATCGGTTTTCTAAAGTTCATCCAGCCTTAGTTTGCGCGAAATGTGATGGCCGTTTCAATTGTTGAACACTGTTACAATAAAAATTAAACAATACATAACAATTAACATGTCCATCACAGGTATTGGATTGAAAGTGATGGACATACGTAGTCATCTTTAATCGCGTTTCTACTAATAATAAGCCCTAAATTATGACTAGGTATGATGATGTAACAATGTATGAAATTCTGTGCGCAGGCCTTCTCTTTAGAGGCGCATTCGGTATCGGGCAGAAAGTGCAGATTCTGCGCTGTGCGTGTGCAAAGTCTATTGGTCATGAGATTCTACACTCCTGGCGGCGCTCTTCGGCATTGAATCTACTTTCTACGCGCACAAAAGTCACAGGGAAGAACTTCGTGCAGACTTTACAGTTTACTGAGGGCACGGCCAACACAAAGCATTTAAAACTTTTTTTCTCCGTACAATTTGACCATGCAGGATTCGCGTTCGTCATGGGTGAAAAATCTGCGGAAAAAAGGACGTCAATTTTTGCACAGACTAAACAGGCCTACGTCACAACCCTGCACTTTCTCTCTCGTTCGTGTGATGCTATTACAGAAGTATGTTCAACGTCACAATCTTACTGCTTCAACTGGAGGCGTATGAGAAAGACAGGCCGTGTCTGAAACTCAAAGTCACCCGATCCTTTTAGTCCAAGCAACAATGTATCCTCCATTGTTTCCATCTTGGTTTTTAATAATTAGTAGTCGCATTCACGACCTCATAACTTTTCTCGCTTTTCTCACTTATGTTGTTTAAGTCACTTTCAGTGACGTCATTTCGAGGAAAGCGAAGTCTCAAAAGTGACTTTTCTGAAAGCGAGTGAATACCCACTTTTACCCCTGCTTTCGTTACTTTTTTGAATTTACAACGGTTATAACTTCCGCTTTAGTGGAAGCCATCTTGAATCGCCGCTTCGTTCGCTTCGGTGATTACCCACCGTTAAAATTTGTAATTTAACGGTGTAAATAACGTATTTAATGTTGTACATTATGTTGATTATAAATTAAGGAATAATAAAACATGGAGAACAATAAAAAACAGTTTCCACACTCAATAAATCACTTAATATTTTTAAAACAATTTCAATATGTTCCTCATGTCTACTTATGGCTGACACAGTTTTCGATGCGAAAGTAATAAAAGCAGCAAAAGTGATTTTTTCACTTCCGGTTTCGTTCACAATGAAAACCAATTTTCTTTGCTTTTCAAAAGCAAAGACAAAGTCACTTTCCCTTAAGTGAAACGTATTGAATGCGACTACATTGTAGTATTTTTCGTTTCTGGTTACACTGTTGCTCGGACTAAGATGGTCAGGTGACTTTTGAGTTTCAGGGCCTGTCTTTCTAGTTGGCTCTAAACAATACATTATTTACATCATGTTCAGGCCTGATAGTTTCTAGAAGACCGTGCATAGCACACAATCCAACCTTCATTGTTTCCAATAAACGAAAAAAACAGTGATTGTTAAAATCCAAGATGGAGACATGAAGGTTGTTACATTGCTCTGCCTACAATGGTAAAGAGAAAGTCTGCTCATCCAACAACTAGAAAGAAAGCCAATGCACGGAAACGTCATACATTGTTACATCATAAAAAGTCAGTATTAATCGTATTTCTACCAATAATAAGCCCTAAATTCTAGAAGGCCTTCCGTGCACAGGCCTTCTTTCTAAAAGGTGTTGGCTCATCAGCCTTCTTCCATTGTTCAAACGGTGTCCCTAAAATCAGTCGCAAACAGCACGGATTTAGCATCGCCTAGCGGCAAAATTAACATTGTTTCGGTTGCTTCATAGTGTACAATGATAGGGAAAGCCTGCCCATTCACATTTCGACAAAAATAACAAACAACATCACTTTTGTAAATGAAAAATCAAGTAATCTTTATTCAGTTTTAGCATTTTCCAGCTTAAGCGATTGAAAGAATGTTAAATTTTGTCGATAGGCAGTGCTAAATCCGTGTTTTTTGCGAATGGTTTTTTGAAGACACAGTTCGAAGGCAAATAGACATGCTTTCTCTTATCACTGCGGGCTATAACTGAGACCAGGTAACTTTTCAGTGCCTCGGCCTGTCTCTCTCGTCAACTGCATGTAATAATAGTCTTACGCACAATCCTTTACAAATACTTAAAATTGTTTTGGAAAGCTCAAATAACCAACAATGGTTTAACCATAATCTTTTGCGGTTACAGGGGTTTTTTGTTTAAATGAAAGAGATAAAATAAATTTATCTTTACTGATTACTAAGTATTTGATTAATTCACTTCAAGATAAGACCCCATTCTTCTTATTTTTATTTAAGTGGACAAACCTAGTCAATAAATAAGATGGCACCATACCTGATCTTATTCATCACTGTCGCCTCTGAAGTCTCCTTTGAAGTGCACGCCGATCCCAGCGCTTCTTCACAAATACATTCTGAAAGGTTAGTATATTCAACACCGCTTGCAATACACTTAAACCTCATCTCTTGTGTCAAATCTTTGCCATTCGTCTGGAATTTCATCTTGGAGAAAAGATAGAAGTCTCATGGAACTACCATATTGCGCAACTATTAAGGAAACAATGGGCAGCCATGTTCTGTTTCAAGGGCAAAATCCAAAAAAACACGTGTCATCCGTCCTATAAAGTGTTAAATGTGCTTGGATGGTCCACCTACGATGTTCCGGAATGTTCCGAAGCTTTCTGGTGTAATGTTTCAAATCCTCCTAAACATAATCATCAACCGATTAATTTTTAAACGTTTGAAGCAATCCTAAGGTTACACCTCCAGGTTCATGATATGCAAAGTAAGGCAAATGCAACAATAGAAAAAGTGAAAGAACATCATAGCGGATAGTACCTCCGCTTTGCATTTTGTTAACTCTTCGATCTCTCATTAATCTTGATATGAAGCGTTTGAACATTGCTTCATTCAATCAAGAACTGCTTCTTGTCTATCAGATCTTTAGTCCCTGACTGTATTGAAGGTATTTCACTCCGAACAAAATACGAGGATTGAACTGAAAGTAATGCCTGTTAAGTCAAAACTCATTATTTAAAATGGAAGACATCTAGAATTCTTGTCTGGGAATCAGAGACACAAACTCTCGGTCATGTGGCCTTCCCTAGATCTCAAAACTGCTTCCATAAAGACAAAAGAGGAAATCTTAATATAATATAGGATTTGGCTTCTTGTAAAGTAGCAATTTCTGATCAACATTCTGGGTGCTCAACAATTCGCTATTTCCAATTCGACTCCCAGGCTCCCTGTGCACGAACCAATAAAACGAAAACGAGTCGGTCATTACATCACCGCATTTCCCTCTTCGGTGTCAGCGGTTCGTAACCGAGTGACATTCCTGCAGGCGAACGAGGCACGCGGTCTATTGACTGTCTATTAGAGCCGAGGGGACGATTGACGTACGCATTCCCGCACGCGTTCCCGCCAGGCACGTCAAGCACGCTGCCCCCAAAACGGCTCCTGTCATTACAGAGCAACAAATGAGAATTCCGACACGGTAGGTCGCGGGACGAACGAGAAAGTTCGATTCTTGTTTTCCCCAAAGTTCGGGGGCAAAGGAAAAAAAAAAACGTTCAAGAGGAGGGAAAAAAACAACAATTAAACAATCGGGTGACAGAACTAAATTAAAAATGGTAAAAAAAATAAGAGGGACGAGGGAAATGAGACGACATTAGAAATGGTTTTAATTACATTAGGGGTTGACAAAATCGTAATCGGATCGTCGCTCAGCTGTTCTTCGTAGGAAATTGCAGGGGCGGAAGTGACGATACCCTGCGAGGGGACCCCGAAGAGGGGGTAAAGCTCCTTTCACTTCAATTACCCGCTTCCCTCCCTTTCAGTTTTTTTACGAGCTTATCTTACATCCTCTCTATTAAACGCTTCCTGAAGAGCAGGAGGACATTGGTGCGACTTAGTAAACACTCTGAGGACAGAGTCTGAGGCGAAAATCTTGCAATGTCACGGCCACGAGATCACATCTGCCTCAGTTACTAAGGAAGTCCGAAAGCCTGTGAGATATTTAGCACTTTATTAATAAGGCAAAACAACTTGAAGTAAAAAAAAAAATTCAAACTAAGAATATCTTCCGACTTAATCAACCATTCAGAGAACGACTCATTGGTCATTTTTGGTAGTTCTACTACTTTAAGAAAGCTTCAAACTCTTTGAGAGAGAAGCAGATTATTTTCATAGATTCAATATATCACTCAGTCGACTTTAAACATTCAGGTGGTCGCATTTAACTCGCCACATTGAAATATTCAAATTCATCTTTGATTCTGATCCAGAGAGATTTAACGATACAGTCTACATTTAAAGTTATCCGCATTATACGCAGTCTATCAAAAGAAAAAGTGCCGTATCCGATTGTTTTCATCCATTATTAATTGTTGCAGCGTTTAATTTTATTGAAAGTGTCTAACAAGTGAAATTGGAAATTTAATTGGACACCCAGAATTTTCTTTCGCTAGACAGAATATAATCGAAAATCGCGGACAATCCAAAATATAAGAAATCTGGATAAGTTAAGATACAGGAATTAATATCTTAATTTTGCAATATTAGAACTTATCACCATTCTAATTTCCCCCATAAAGACTGACAATACGATTTCACTCTAACATGATCAGAAATTAGCGGATACCCTCTTATAACACTGTACTTCTACTATTTAAAGTATGCATATATGTACGTACATACTCCCGACATCTAATGCCATTCCCGAAAGAATCATTTCTAGCGTCATATATATAAAATCGAGGCCAACGAGAGACAGCCAGGGCACTCAAAATTCACATGATCGGGGTCCGGGCAACAATCCATCCTTCATTTTTCCAACAAACAAAAAAATACTGATTGTTAAAATCCAAGTTGTAGACAATGAAGGATGGATTGTTGCCCGGACCCCGATGATCATGTGACTTTTGAGTAAAGCACAGTGCCCTGGCCTGTCTCTCGTTGGCCTCGTATAGAATCAGCGACGGTGGACTATGTCACAACAAAGAAAAAATCTAGCAATGAGTTATTTCCCGATTATACAATCGGGTGAGTTCGCTTCTAGTATTGAATATTGTTATAAGAGCTTTAAAAGAGAATGTTCATTAAATAAACCTCTAAGAAAAACAGAAATCATTTTAAATTATACATATAACAGAATTTTAAGACAAACCCCACTATTAATTTCTAAATAACATAAGACAGGCAAAAGACAAAGAAAAGATAAAATATTTTAAAAGTATTTTTGAAAAGAAATTATGAAAAGAAGAAGCTTAGTAATGTAAACATTAAAACGAAACATTAAGAAAGAACTTAAAATAGGTAAATTTATAATGATAAGAATGTAAAGAAATAAATTGGATTCAATATTCGAGATCCATACTAGATTAAAAATTTAAAAGCCAAAAGCAAATTATTAGCGTAAAACGACAAAGAATCGAAAAGGGGATTAGCATATGAAGAGCTTATCAAGGTTATTAAAATGAAAATAATTTTATTTCGTTTTGTGTTATACATACATATGTTAATTTATATACAGTGTCCAAAAAGTCTGGTAACATGGCAGAGATCTCAAAGCCGCCAGGTAAGCGAGATCTGGTTTATAGGTAATAGGAGAGTGGGGAATTCATTGCCGCACTCAAATTTGACCTTGACCCCCAAATTTAAGGTCATCCATTTGCTAACTCGAAAACTATTAAAGATAGAGAAAAATTTCTAATTGCTACCCTGTAGAGCAACACCACATTAATCTAAAAACAATTTTTAATCACACCCTTCCCCTTGAAAGATTTTGAAAAAATGGGCGAGAAAGAGTCACTCAATGTCAGGTTTAACTGGCCAGGTTGGCTGTTTCTAACACATGTGAATTGCAGTGAAACACACCGGTGGGAAGGGGAAGGGGAAGCACACTCTTGAGTGACTTTTGCATAAGGGCACACGTGAGGTCACACGCTGCTGGACGGCGGCTCCGAATACATAAAAATTAACATGTAATGTCCATTCATTGATAGCACAGTTTTTACGTTTGAAAAGTAAAAACACGTACCGAAATATAAAATTATATGATGACTTATTATCTGATTTCTGAAATAAGTCAATTTTCATATTGTTATGGCAAGCAGATTATCTTTAATCATTACTTCGAATTTTAATTATTCAAACTGGTTTTCAACAGCGGGCTAATAGAAAAAAAAAGTTTAACAGGAATAAAGTTTAATAGAAAACTACAAGAACTGAATATATAAGCCTTTCGACATATGCAAATTTAATAAGGTACAGTTTCAATTCACTTATATAAATATACCATTTGAAATACCAATATGATTAGAGATCGCTGAACGATAAAGCAAACATACTCTGGACTCTGGTGAAAAATAATATTCAGTCCTTAATGAGATTTTTGTGCGAAAATATTTTCACACGGGTTCTGCTAGTATTTTAATAAAAATGAAGTTGCTCGTAAAAATTTTCGAGGACCCTTTTTATACTGGACCTGGGTTAAACACCGTTTAACACAACACGGCATTTTCTAGGAACCTATCTACCGTGTTAAATGAGGGTTAATAGTAATTCACACAATATACGGATGCAGTACGGATACTGTAACGCTAATGCTTAAAAATTTACAACTTTCTTTGTCACAAAAACGAAATACTTAAATCAGGCCTCTACAGATTTCGATCTGCTGATGTTCGCAAACGATAATAAAACTTCTGAATTAGCTCACATTTTCGCTATAAATCATCTTTTAATAAATCACTTTCAGCGAAAGTGAAACGCGTTACGGCGGCATGCATTTAATAACACAGTGATCACAAACGAATACAGCGGTATGACAAAATCGCAATGGGTTTGCATGATCGTGTTCAAGAAGTCACGTACTTGGCGTGGAAATGTGGGAAGCAGCAAGCTGTTGATAGATGAAGTCCGCACTGTCTGTTTCCAGCTGAGGCATGAGCCAATTTTCAAGCATCTCCAGATAGGTGTACCTTGTCACAGTTTCGTCCGCCAAGAAAGACCGGTCATAAATTTAGAATTTTGAGATGGTGGGCAATCCAAACAAAACTTAAAGAGCTGCTTGTTTTACACAACTAACAGAACGGCGGCAAGAAATTCACGAAACCACTGCAATCATTTGTAAACATCCTGCTCTAAAACCCACCACAAACATAAGATTTCTCGCTAGATGATGTTCAATTTGACGCTAAACAGCTTTTAATTTATTATTATTCTTTTCTAGAATTAAAATTCTCGAAATTCAAAACAAAAGGGAAAAAAGGGAAATGAGGCTGGCGACTGCTCCTGACTCTTACTGAGACTTTATGATGTCAAAGCAATTTCCAATGAGTGGCTTACCAGGAACAAAATTATAATAATTTTATTATAATTCTATTTAGTAAAATAAAAACAATTTACTTTCAATCAATCCAGTGATCTTAGCCTAAAAACATTAAATGGCAAGAGGTGTGTAACAGCATACCACTTGAAAGCCGGATGAATACGATTTAAAATAATGTATTTTCATTTTCTAAATTCTGTCATTACCTTCCAAAATAAATGCGGGTCATTTACTAAAACTAAAAATAATATACTTGCAAATGACCACCCGCCAGCTTTCATATTTGAAAATACATTATTGTATACAATAACAAAGATACCTGGTCAAGAATATCTCCAGATGTAAACAAAATGCAGGTTTTTGAACAAATGAGCCAAATGATGAAGAGTGTCTCCAGATGCCAAAAGACACGCCTCTTTCGTTTTGGGTGGCCATTCTGTGTGTATTATTAAAAAATAGAAAATACATGTATATCTAAAGTTCTTCATCTTCGTAATAAATGCCACCCGAACAAAGGAATTAGGAATTTTCCGACATAAACGACTGATAAGAGAACCAAATGAATCGTATGCTCATTAAAGAGAACATGTTTATTGTTTAAAAAATACTAACTATTTTTTAATGTTTATTCCAAGAACATATGCCGAACACCCAACTCTTAACTCTCCATTGCCGTCTTCTTAAGAAGAGGTTTTGAATTTTGCAGAGCGTAGCGAGTTCGACCCCCGTTTGTCACTTTCCATGGGACATGCATAGGATTCCTATAGATGCTTCGAATTCTCCTCTGTCATTTCTCTTCGAAAGTGAATTATTCAAACGAGCCGAAGTGCGGCCAACATCAAAGGGACGGATGACAAAGAGGACCGTGAAGGAAGGCGGTCGACAACCAACACAAGAAAGAAAAAGAAAAAAAAAATACAAAAAAATTAAAAAATAAATAATAAATAAAAAAAAGACTCCAAAATGTCCTTCTTGGAATAAAAAACGTTAAAAAAAATCTTAAACAGCAATGTACTCGTTCTCTGTCCTATTTTGCGCGCAATTTTCAATGAGCTGATATGCCTTCAAATTCGATGGTTTTAACAATACGTGTTAATAAAATACAATTCATTTCAAATAAAATTCATTATTACTTGAATATATCAAACTTAGTCTTATATTAGGAAAAATATTTTAAATAGAAATATTAATTGATATACACATCTATTTATACATTATAACCAATCTACAAGCATATCATATGAAAAGAACTTTAATGGAAAGACTTACTTTGAAAGAACATTCCTTGTCATTTTTAGAGGTCTCAGCGGTTCAAATACCGTCATCTATATTTCACTGAAGTTCCAGGCTGCTGCTGCTTCTTCTTCTTCCTTAATAAGAAAGAAAATTATTTTTTTAATAAACACCTGCAATAAAACAGCTGAGAATTCCAGTCTTTATCTTAATCAACGTGTTGCTATTCAGGGAATGCGGAATAATTTATAATAATATAATTAATAACAAACCTTTCAAAAGCGAGCTCATTCTCGAAAATAAATTCTTACAAAAAATTGCAACGCATTCCCATTCAAAGGGCTAAATCCCACGTCCATATCCGTGTCTTTTCAAAACCATCATTAAAACTTCAACGTCTCTTCATTTGTATGCATTTTTAGTTCTCAAATTTAACAAGGCACTTTATTTCACGAAATAAAAAAAATTTTCTTTAATGTATAAATATCCATTTTAAAACCGCAAAACTGCTCCGACGACAACTTGAGTAACCAACTCACTCAACCCATTTCATTCTTCGTCATTAATCTCCAACTCGATTAATTAAAATTTTTCTGCCAAAAAAGTCTTACTTCCCCTTAACTCCCACAAAACTCGTTCATGGAAGGACAAAGTTATAAAAAAGGTTGTTGTTTTTTTCAAATTACTTAAAAAAGAAAGAAAAAGAATCCGGTTGCCGGCACACTTGAAAGGGAATTCCGTGAACCCACTTGGAGGAGAAGGAAAAATGTTGACAAACGACTCCACAAAAAAAATAAATAAAAATAAAACAGAAACGAACGACAACACATGTTTATCAAAACAATCTGAATTATCAGATTTTAATTGAGCCAATTTTTTTATATAACGTGAGGGGCAATGAAAGCAGAAAAAAAATAATCATGATACCGTTAAAGTCGAAACAAAATATTATGGGAGGAAATTATTATGTAAAAAACAATTGCTAAACCAGGATCGTATTTTGCCTATTTCTGGAAGCAATATTAGACTCGCGATGAGATTATTACGTCGGGAAATTATATTAAATTGTATACAAAAAAAAAATTGTCAAAAGTATTTGTTTATGTTCTAAAATTTACGAAATTTCATTCATGGGTTATTTAAAAAAGTTGAGGTGGAATTTAATATAAATTTTAATGATAAATATATTCTGGATCTGAAGAAGGATACAATTGTAACTAAAATATCTTTCTATTATAATAAACCTTTCGAACGTATTTCGGAAAACCTCTAGATGAGAACATTATTACCGTTTTGATTAATATCTTCTATGTTGTGCAAGAAAAAAAAAGTGAAAGAACCCAGTGACTATAAGTACTGCAATTGCTGCATAGATTGCGTGAGATTCAGCGTGAAAAGAACATAAAAAAATAATCCACAACTGAAGACAAAATTTAAAAAATTTCATTTTAAAGGAATTGTGAAAATTTAGGTAGTAATTTATCCAAATCACAAATTTGAATTATATTATTTTGATAAATATGTACAGAAAAAAAATTAGGCATTTTATAAAGTTTTGAGAAGATTTTAATAAAGTTTTCCACTGATATTCTTAGATTAAGAAATTCTAATAGAATATGAGGAAATTCTATTAAATTTTAGTTTTTCTTTTGTCTTGTGGGTTGAGGTGCAGTATAATAATCTATACATATAAACCACAATGTTTGATGTATGTTTGTCCGGTTTTAAAATGCAACTTGGAAGTAAGTAAAAAAGTTGAAATTTAACATACACCTGTGTAATTCTACCACAATGATAGAAAAAAAATCCAAAACTGGAGATAAGTCTCTCAAATACAGAAATTAAGAATCCATATTTCTATATAGGCTATATGAAATAAATCTGGTTTGTTTGCTTGCATGTGCGAACCAATGACGTATATTTCTTTAATATACGTCATTGGTGCGAACAATCAGCCGGTCGCATTTGCGTTAACAATCGGTTGGTCGTGTTTGTATGTTGCATTAACAATGCTTGATGAAATTAATGTTTGCCCAAAGCCCACTGTATTACTATTACTGTAACCGACGAAAAAGACAGGCCCCGGAACTGTTCGTTTTAAGGGAGATGATTGTAAAAAGTATTAAATAAATAAATCACTATTATTTCTTTTTTATTTAAATCTTTGGAGATATATAAGAAATTATTCTTAAATAAATAAGAGAACACAATTTTTAGGGCGTGCAGCTGCTCAAGCTTTTGTTAAAAAGGTGAAGGTTTCGCTAATGAGCCAATGACTGTAGAAAAATTTCCCTTAGAAAAGTTTGAATCTGTTTATATAAACTTAATATAAAATTATAAAGATCACAACGGATTATGTGAGAGGGCAACCCTTGCTGCTAAAACTTATACCATATTCTAAGGAAGTCGATATTACTAGGCTGATACTGTCAATATGAGCAACCACATTCAGGACATGATTCTACGCTCTGTGACTGAATACAACTCTATTGAAACAGTTACAAGTTGAAGAGGCATGTTGATGGGACTGTAAACCGAGTTCCTTAACTCTCTCAATCCATCTATAAAGTATTTTTAAAGTAGACAGAAATAATTCAATATTTACAGCCTTTCTCTGATTTCTAAGGATGTAATGTCGAATTTTCCTGGTACAAAATACCAGTACGAGCATTTTAAAGAATTCTTTCGTTTTCCAAAGTGAATTTTTACTGTATTAATTCTAAGGATTTTTCATCTGTTCATATTTATATTCAAATTCGGATATTGCAAAATTTCATCAAACAAACAGCCCGAGCAATGACGGGCATATCAGCTAGTATATCATAAAAATTCATCAATGGTTCTCTATTATTCTATTCCTAAAAGTATAAAATCTAGTACTGAATTCTAATTACAAAACTGCTCATTGCAATCCAAGTAAGGAAAATCTACAAATTACTTCAAGTATAAGCATTAAATTATAAGCATTTTAAAAAATTATCATAGCTCAATTCAAATCCAAAAATCATAAATTCAGCAATTAGGTAAAATCCCGGTTTGAAATTATAAAGATGCTTTCTGTTATAAAATACAGCATTTTTCTATTGATGTAAATAAGAATTCCATGCCATTAACATTTCTGAGGTGTAGGCGGATTGGCTTACCGTTTATAGAGCCCACATTACATTGGATGATATTACGTTACTGATATATAATTTATGAAATTAAAACGGACTTACAGTGTTTAGGAAAGCAAATTTTCATGTACAATAGAATAGCGAGTTAGTTAAAGTGTTCCGACTCCTAATACATATTTAATCCAATCTCTGCAAGCGAAAACCATATAGTTCTGCGTAGAATTCAAAAAATATTTTACACTTAGTATTTTCTGAAGCAGCTCACTATCCCCAATTATCAAATAGTACAATCTTCGTTGAGGGGGAAAAAAAACTTGATTTTTAACTTCAATGATCGATGGTACGATCTCCATTGGAAAATGTTATTTTTCAATGTTACGTACATTAATTTTTTATAAAAATTGTAAATAATAGGTTAATATTTTCTATTTCACATTCATAGCTAATAATGCGATTAGTATTTAACTGTTTATGATATTAATATTAAATTGACATTGAATAATACGATAAATCCTCAACATTAAATATAAAAATAAAGAAAGTAGTTATTAAATTAGCAGTTACATGATATCTACAGAGGTTGAGTCAAAAGTAGTGGCCGACTCGGGAGGGGAGTGGTAGAGTTTGATGAATTCTGTTGAAGGGTATATCGCAGTTTATTACGAGAAAAGAGTGGGAAGAAACGTCAGTACGAATTTGAATGCTACAGACATTGTGCCACCTGCGTCATCCAGTGTAAAAATATGGCAGAAAAATTGGTGATATGCGGACTCCTTCGTCACTATTGGAAAAAGGGGTCAGTGCGCGAGCAACAGCCGACGAAATTTGCAGGATGGAGGGTCAGGGTGTGACCAATGAACGGACAGCACGACAGTGGTTCTCCCGCTTTTCGTCTGGAGACATGGGCCTGGAAGATGCGTCAAGGAGCGGAAGACCCAAAGAAGTGGATGACGCAACCCTACGGCAACAAGTGGAAGCCAACCCAGGCAGCACCACCCGTGGACTAGCGGCGGACATCGGGACATCACAATCGAATGTGGTTCGACATCTGCACGCCATGGGAAGGTCAACAGGAGTTGCCGAGTGTGCCCTACGAGCTGACGCCCGCGCAAGCACAACAACGGGTGAAGGTGTGTCGTCAATTGCTGGAAAAAATCGAGGTTCTGCCACATCCAGAATACAGCCCCCCACCTGGCACCTTCCGACTACCATCTCTTCCGATCCATGGCGCACTTCCTGCGTGGACGGCGCTTCGCCAATGTCAGTGAGGTTGAAGACGCCATGCGTGGACTTTTTCGCCCAGAAACCGGAGGAGTGGTTTCGCGAGGGCATCCGCCAACTGGCTGATCGTTGGATGAAGACCATCGAGCATGAGGGACTCCAATTTGCACAAGGGTGTACGTAGCATAACAACATCGAAAAGTTGATTTAATAGAATGCATCTTGCAGTCAATAATCAATACTAAATCTGATAAAAATGCAGCTATGTATCCAGATAGGCAACTGGAAGTGAATTTGGGAATCCCTTTAAATTTCCTGTTTTTGGGAGTTATATTGCATTTTCAGTCTTGGAAAGTCTTAAAAATGATGACTCCAAGTTTACTCGACTGAATCTAGCTAAATTGTTTTGGAAAACAAATTTCAATAATACTATCCTCATCACAAAAAGAAATTTTTTTAGAAACATCAGCTATTTTCTATACTTTTGAATGATTCGGTAATATAATCATACTCCCCCCCTTCCCTAAAAAAGCATGTTTGCGACGACAGAGCTTTTTAAATGTGAAATTTGGCTCTTATTTGAGTTTGCAAGCTCGTGAGCTCCCATCCCTTTAGGAAAGTGCAGTGGGGTTCCGTAATTGCCATTTCTAGTGAACAAGTCGCCCTCTGAAAGTAAAGTTTGTGTGCTTTTGTTATGATATTCTTTCCTTCATTATTTTTGTCCCCCTTTCCAATGCATTCCGTTTCTCACGAATACTTCCGTCATAAACGGTTGGACAAGTCTCGTTAAAAAGTTTTGTGGACGAAATAAATAAGAAACGAAATTGAGGGAGGGAGATAAAGGAAAAGAGTATACTCATAAATCACCTACAAATAACGTTAAGGAAATCCAACAAAATAAACAAATAAAAATAAGAAAATTTACGTCTGGAAGAGGAATACCCTAATGGTTTTGTCATAAACAGATTTTTTTGCTCGTTGTGCTTTGCTCTTCCATTCCTAAAATGTTTTATTGAATGAAAATACAAATACTAGCCTAAGATTTTTTATTAATTAAGTAACATTCTGTTTTCTCTGTAGAATATTGGAATAGAGATTATAATGAATATTAAAGTGTTTTGATAAAAAAAGTGCGCATTTTTTTGGAATTATCTTTCCATGTTAGAGCCACGCTCAGCAATTTCTGATATATCCGGAAAACTACTGATTTCTAAACATTTTCTGATCATTTTGTAAACTTTATTATATCGAGTGGTTATCAGTGTTCTCCCCAGAAAATTTTATCGGCTGGGTGTAGTCGTTCCTACCCTGATGATGAAATGTTATTTCGAAACGCATAGGTTTAATAAAACACTACCATTTTGCTATTCCTAGACCTTTTATCACTCTTGTATCAAGCAAAATAGACCACGATGCAACTATTGAAGATAAAATAGCCGGGCGGAGAAAAATTAAAAACAAATAAAATATTATGCAGTGGTGTGCAGTTTTTCGTGTATTCAGCTGGGCGGTCACCAAAATCTGCCGGGCGGCGCGCCCGTTCAAAAGGGCCTAGGGAGAACCCTGGTTATAATTAAAGTTTCCCTCTTATGCGCGGGCTGCAGACCGCGTTATTGCACGGATAGGCTATGCAGATTATGGGGAAGAGAATTCCAACGGAAAATTTATCAGTGCATACGGTTGCCATCAGGGGAAAAAGTGGCGCTTCAATATGCGCACCCTCTGCGTCGATGACATGCTGAAAGTGCAGGACAGTGTGCTTAATAGTAGTACGAAGTGTCTCCGTGAAATGACTGCAACACGACGAATGATGTTGGCTTGCAGTTCAGGCAAGGTCCGTACGACTCCATAATGAACACAATCCTTCAGGGTTCTCCACAGTCAGAAGTCACGTGGATTAAGGCCTGATGAACGGGCAGCACACCTAACTTCCCTGTCTCTTCGAATTTCTGCATCATCTTTCGTAACCTCTCGCCGTCATGGGTCCTCTTCGCAATCCCTTCACAAGCCGATATTCTCGCAGTGCTGTTGTTCTGGTAATAGAGCTTCACCAGGAGCGCACGTTCTTTCTTTCCCAATGGCATGGTGACCTCTGCAGACTGGTTGTTCACAGACGCATTGCGCTTTTGCAATAAGGCGCCACTTTTTCCCCTGGCAACCATATGCATAATAAATTTTCCGTTGGAATTCACTTCCCCATGCTCTGCGTAGTCTATACACAAAATTTCATCACTTTCCGTACAATAACGCTGTCTGTAGCCCGCGCAGAAGTGAGGAACTTTAATTATAACTCCCCGGTAGATGTATGAGAATTTTGAATCCTAAATTGTTACTTCCTGACTTTATGTAAATAACAAAAGACACAAGTTCGCCCGTTTTCTCATTAGAAATATTTAAAAATAACAAAAAAAAAAAAAGTTTGTGGTGAGATATATCCTCTTTTTATGCTTTTGAGATGATCAACAATTGGAAAATGACTCTCGTTATCCAAACACAAAATTGTTACTAGCCTGTTTAAGTATAATTATGCGAAATTACGTTTTGGGAGGAACAGTTCCAAAATGCATGTAAATGTAAAACTTGTTTCCGTTATCATTAGCGAGTTCTGCGTACAAAAATCGGCGCTTCCATCATCTTGCTGTTAGGCCTCTCTTCGAGCACATCAATCGTCACTAGACTGATCTCAGACTCAATAAAAAGAGCGCAGCATCTGTTAGTAGGACTCGAAATAAAGCCGTGTCTCGTGACGCGAGATTTTAATGCGTCAACACAATTTGAATTAGCACTTTCACTGTCACTTCTTTCTAGCTTGCAACTTGGTAATGAGCACATCTCTCGTTTCGTCATTTAGACAGTGATCTACAAAATAGTAGATAATCTTCAAGTGACGAGCAGTGATCCTTTGAAGAATCCCATTAAACAAACCGATAGGAGCCTACTAATAACGTTAAATAACGTTAAAATAAAAAAAAATCTGTAGAAATGGGAGGATAGAAGAACAGAGAACTTAAAATTTGTTTTAATTATAAAAAAAAAACATTTTCATTAATGATATAAAACATTTTCAAAAAATTTCCCTCCTCCGGTATAAAACTTTTCTATTAATGTGAAGACATACTCTCTGTCGCAACGAACCAACGTAACAAATATGATCACCCTATCACTTCAAAATTATCCATCTTTCTAACCAATTTCAGTGGTCATCAAGTTACGAACTTAATTCGTTTCACATGTTCGTAAAGTGATTTGTTCGTAAACTGAAATGAACTTCTAAACTGCTAAATTTGGCGTCTCCGCCGTGGTTCGTATGTTGTTCATAATAAAGACATCATACTGTTATTGTTTTTGTTTCTGTTCAAACATTTCGGTTTGGTTCCGGTTTGATTCCGGCAAGAAAGTAAGACCCGGTTCGAACCGTTATTCTTTTGCTCCAGCTCAATTGTTATATTTATGTCAGCTCCAGCCACACATTTATAAATTCATTTGGATAAATAAGGTTTATGCTCGCATAATTATAATTCCTTACAACTTGCTTTTACAGCTAAATAGATTATCATCAGTTTTCATGCTTCGTTTACAATAATCCTGTTTTATTCTTAATCGTACAGTTACCTTTAAAATATAAAGCAACAATGGGGTCGCAAGTACATTGTTCAGGAACTATCACGTTCCTGCGGGTATCAGCATCGCTTCAATGTCAACGTGTGGGCTTGTGTCATTGAAAATCATCTACTGGGCCCGTACATCATTCCTAACCAGTTGACAGGCGAGAATTTACAATCGGTTTCTGCAGGAACCTCTCCCCGAGCTCTTCGATAACATCCCTCTGAATGTTCGACAAAACATGTGGTACATGCATGCCGGAGCTCCGGCACACTTCGTTCGGACAGTGCGCGACACTCTAAATACCGTCTTCCCAAGAAGATGGATTGGGCGAGGTGGGCCTGTAGCCTGGCCAGCTCGCTCACCTGACCTCAACCCACTTGATTTCTTTGTATGGGGCCATCTTCAGAGCCTAGTGTATGAAACACCTGTGGACACAGCGGATGATCTTGTAGCACGAATTGCTGTTGCTGTTGGTGCCATTCAAGATACTGCAGACATGTTTCACCGGGTGCGGGAATCCTTACGTCGGTGGTGTTAGCTATGTCGCACCACTGGTGGCCGTCACTTCGAACATTTGCTTTGAGCTGGCGTCGTTATTGTACGTAATGTTTACAGCTTTTGTTGTCTCTTCTGGTTGGCGTCTAAACCAGAGAACACACATGATGTACACGAAACTGTATTATTGTCATTAACATAAAGTGCCTTGCACATAAAACATGATAGCTCCTGAACAATGTACTTGCGACCCCACATTATATTAAAAGAAAATGTTCATTCTGGTCATCTCTGTCATTGCTCACAGTTATACACACTTTTTCAGAATCACCCTGAATAAAGTATGTATCAGTAGAATATCTGGAGAAATACACATCGGATCGAAAAAACAAAAAACACGTGTTTAATATTTTTCAAAGAGCTATCCAATGGTACAAAATTCGATCCCCCACCCCCATCCCCTGAGGATGGGGGAGGGGATAACTGAAATTTTAAATAAAAACCCCTATTTTTAATAGTATTTTCAGATTGTACAAAACATTTAAGATATGATTTATTCTTAGTGTTTTTTCAACTGATCCAACCATTTAGGAGATAGAGACACTGACATGTAGAAATTTTAAAGTTTTGAATACAATTTTATCAATGAAGACAAAGAGATAGAAGGTGGGTCTTAGAGATATTCCTGTTCTACTTTTTGATGTTTTTTAAGAATCCAAAGACAGAATTTCAAACATCTAAAAAATTTTAATACACACGCACAGACTCTGGTTATGTACTAAAAAAATTTGGATTTTAGAAATTCAATATATAACCAAACCTGTACTTTTTTACTTCTTCTCCGCATACTTTAATGCACAATGTGTCATCAGATTTTACACAAACAAAGGCACAGGGCTTTAGTACGTGTCATCATTATAACAATTTCAAAACTCTCATCCTTTATGAATATATAATCCCAAAATAAAGAATTTGTACTCACCCCAGAAGAAAAAAAAATTGGAACATAAGCAAGCCAGTTAGTGTGGTCGTCATCTTGTCTCTCAAGCATAAATCCCGATTATAGTCAGCATTCACAAACATATTCTAGAAATTTTCAAATAAGAAAATAAAAATTTAGGCTAGTCTAGCTCAGCTTGAGCATATGGCAGTAAATGAGCAATTAAGAAGAGAAGGTTTACGTCAAATTGAAATCACCTGCTTAACCAGCAAGAATTAATCGATCATCCCAAGATGATTAAGCCCCTACCTATCAAAAAATGTGTAAGCAACAAAACGCGCAGTAAAGAACGTATACTGTTCTTATTCTTTTTCCAAAGCAATGGATATGAATTTATTATCATTTGAAAAATAAAAATTTCCCCAACTGTAGATCTCCTTCTACAAATTTAATTTTCGGACTAAATGAAAAACACATGAACTTATGTCAAAAACACTTTCTCCGTCTCCAATCTTCCTTCGCTTTATGCAGTAATTTAACGGAGCGAATTGCTTCGTTTTGTTTATCATCCTATCTTCATTCTTCTTATATGAAACAGACTTTCAAAATCTTTTTTATAATTTTTTATGTAAATTCCCCACTTCTTACCCTTCTCAGTAGCAACAAAGTCAGTGATCCGACTCGCGCGTAACGCTATAACACTCAAATCAAAAAATCTTTATTTCCTCACTGCCACGTCCCTCCCCTCCCAATGTTTATATATATGTATGTATAAATATACACTTAAAAAAAACTCGATTTGTCGCCTGTGTCGGTCGCGCAGCTGTTTCCGATCTCTCTCTTTCTATCTATCTGTCTGTCGCGAACGCGCCGGAAGACAACAATCGACGCTGGAGGCACCACACGTTGCAATGGAGGGCGTGAATTATTGAAATTGCGACAAAACGTTCAATCAATCCCCTTCCCTACTTCCCCTCAGAAAAAAAATTATTCCCTCAAAAGATACAATCGCCCGAGAAGAAGCGGGAAAAAGTTATCACGTGACGCCGCACTGTAATGCGTAAGCGCTTATCTCTCTTTAATCGTCTCTGCGTTTACCTTTTTTTTAATATTATAATAATTTAAAACATAAACTTTAAAAAATAAAACGAGAAGATTAAACTTTCGTTAATGCAAATTAATAGCTTTAATGCTTCCAGATGTTGCCGGCGATATTTTATCCTCGGCTCGAGCAACCCTCATGTCATATAATGTAAAAAAAGTTGTTCATAATCATGCATACTATTAATAGCATGATGAACGAGTCAAGAGCTGAGAATAGTTGGGGATCCTAATATTATTACTTTTTAATGGTAATATATATCTGGCACAGCTGTTATGTACCCAATCCAAAACAAAACTCAAGTTAAACCAATCGAATGATGAGTTAGACAGACAAAACAGTTCGTACAAAAGTCGAAATATATGAAATATTAATTAACTGAAAGACGCTTTCTATTGATTATTTCCTGCTAATACGTTAGAAAGGGGGTGATAGAGTGAGCAAAAGAGAGAACGAGAGAGAGAGAGAATGGAATGCCATTTGAAGAACGCAGCGTCGGGTGATTTACGAGTCGACATAGTTCTCGTGATTGCGACAGCCAATGGGATTCCACTTCCTAACTTTAAACTGACAGCAAAACATACGAGAGACAGCAGAGATAAAAAAAGTTTAAGTTATCTCTTCTGATGGATTTGTTTTGATGTTTATTCAACCCGCCCACAACGAAAAAGAGAGAAAGAAAGACACCAAATCGGGATTTGAACCAGAAACCTCTTAGAAGGCTGCTGTTGTTGTGGTTCTTATTGCAATATAATGTTAAGAAGAGCGTCTCTCTCTTTCTATTTATGCTTTGATTAGTTTCCCCTCCTTAAAGCTTTACACTTTTGTGCTGATCCGCGGAATGTTCGAAAGCGGCCAAAAGCTCTTAAGCAGTAGCAAAGGCAACCCTGTTCTGTCCTCTTCATCTTCTTCCTTTCGATGGCCGATGATTGTGTAAAAGCGAAAACAATGTCTCCCTTAATTTACAGCAACGAGCTTTGGCATTTTCTCATTAGTTCTGCCTCCGTATTTCAGTCTCACCGAGAATCCTCCCATTGCACTCCATCAAAATCTTTTCTTGGCCCCCCTCTGCAATCTTTTTTAATCTCCAGCTCGTTCCAAAAGAGCAGAAATGGCGGCTGGCTTCCGGCGTGCCATTGCAAGCCACCGTGAACATTCTCTTCGCCACTCTTCAAAGGAGACGCTCTAAAAATATGGCGCCGAAAAATCTGCCCAGCATGCCTCAACAGGTCCAATTTGGGCGGGAAAATTGGGCAGGCGACTCGACTCTTCTGACACCGGCTTCGTCTAAGTCCCGTCTGTCTTCTTTAAAAAATAGATATAAATAAAAAAAAAATCCTTATATCTAAATCCTCATCCTTCTTCAGTTCCTTAATAAATTTAAAAAATTTAGTGAGGCCTAACGCCATTTAGCTTCAATTCCTCTTCCTACTTCGGCCCTTTCTCTTCTGGAAGCTCTTCTCAACCTCGACTCTAATTCTTCATTGAATGACCTTTTCATTGTTTGCCGGAGATAATGAGAATTCATGTCTATTTTTTCACATAAGAGAGAGTGGGGTAATGGCGCCACCATAAGAAGTATAATGATCTGACAGCTAAATGAATTATAAAAATTTAAATATTTGTGCTGTGATTTGTTGCTACATTAATTGCCTTTAAAACTATATTAAAAGAAATATATAATTCCCTTTGCTTTGGCAGTTATTAAAGAGAACATAAACATATGCAGAGTGGCGAAATTACCCCAGGTAGTGGGGCAATTCCGCCACTGCTGTTGGGCAATCTTGCCTTTACACCTAAATTAGTAAAACATGCTTTAAGCATGAACATTTGGAATTTTTAATGAAAATATTACAATGCTGTAAAAAAGAACTGCTTTTAAAACAAACTCTGTATTTATATGATATCAATAGGGCTTTTCATATTCTGAGCTCTTATTCTGTCACGTAAAGTTGTTCAAACAATGTTAAAACTTGCTGCGACTTTTTCATGGAAGTTCAATTTTCACCTGTTTCAATGGCCTTCTTGAGACATTCGTTGGTCCACTTTGTTGCGAGATGGCGATATTGCCCCATTCACACAATATGACAGTCGCGATGCTGTTTCAGTTAGCATACTTAATAATAAGTCTAACGTTTTATACTAAAATACACCTAGAAAAAGTTGTTTTTAAAGTATATAAAGACTGAATTGATAACTGTTTGTTTAAGTATATTTGCCACGACGATTTTGATGGTCGAAAATTAGATGAAAAACACTAGAAAAGCGTTTTAGCTGGCAAAAATCAAACTGAGCGTACACGTTGAAAAAATTTCGTTGAGTACTGCTAATAGTAATGCCCTCAACAGATCAGCACACTTCAGAGGCATTTTAAACTCATTCGTACTACAGAATGGAGGGTGGCAGTATTACCCAGGGTGGCGCCATTGCCCCATTCTCCCCTACCCTCCTTCCTACCAAATCTATGGTCATATCTCGAAATATCGGCTTCGGTGGCTCAGTGGTTGCGTGATCGCCTCTGATGCCCGAGGACGCGGGTTCGACCCCGGCTGAGGACGAGGATTTTTTCAGGGGTGAAATCCTGAGAACACGCACTTCCTTCGGAAGGGAAGTAATGCCGTTGGTCCCGTGTAGTCGTTTGCCGGCTGCACGTTAGAGAACCCTTGCGAGGAAAAATTTGCGGCCCCTATAACGCCGTCCTGAAATGACTATGGCAGTTGAAAAGGACGTTAATACCAAACAAACCAAACCAAACCAAATATCGCGAAATAAGAGCGTGTATGTCCTCGCGGTAACACTTCGGAGATCTGCCTCTCAGCCATACTTGTATTGAGGTCTGTGTAATTAACTTAATTACAGTAACACCAGATTTGGTTACATGAATGAGGAGCGTTAATCGTTTGCTGAAGCAGATCTTTATGCGCAGAAGCAATAGTAATAATGACAATATTCAGATATTAAATTCGAATAAGTATATAAGTTATATCGTTGGAAACAGCAAAGCAAAAGGCTGCTATGTTTCTGATATCTGTCCAAATATGCCTGCAAGAACCTTTTTAAAATCGTCTCGGAAAAAGTTAAAGATTAGGTGATCGCGAAGGCACACTTCCTAAATTTCTGCATATACGTTCTTCGATTACTGCTCTGCTTGTGATGCACGTCACTCAGACTCCATTTTGAAAGCTACCAGTTTCGTTGCCACCCAGTGGAAAACAACGAAACTATATGAAGTGGTGCGAGAAGTTTCAAGGATATTGCACATAAAAATTTTTTATTTTTCCAACAAAAATTGGCTGAGAAAAACTGAGTTGCATTCTGTCTGTCTGCCTATCTATTATTCCTTACCGGCGTCCTAAAAAGGACTGGCAGTTTTTAAAATGGAATAGCAGGCAAACGGTGACAGTTATTAA
This sequence comes from Rhysida immarginata, assembly GCA_023313115.1. Taxonomy (NCBI): domain Eukaryota; kingdom Metazoa; phylum Arthropoda; class Chilopoda; order Scolopendromorpha; family Scolopendridae; genus Rhysida; species Rhysida immarginata. Next base: position 1,914,620 of record JAHWFO010004153.1, read on the forward strand.
AGTTATTCTTGTAAGAGATTAACGTGCGAGGCCAGGGATTTGTTTTGGTACGTTTCCTGGTGCGGACCAATCTTTTCGGACTGCGCGTAATGACATTCTTAACGTCATGGCCGACCGCGAATGTCCAACGATCCCGCCAACTCATCCGCAACACTACCTGTTCGTTTAAATTTCTGGTACAATCGTTTTACTCCATTTGGATGCGGACCTTTCATCTTCGGTTCAGTTCCGTAAACGAGGTAGAGGAGATGAAGAGCTATTATATGCACGCATGGTCTAAAGAAATAGTTGCAAATGCAAATGAAATACTCAAGTCAAAAAGATGACACCTATGTTCAAGTCACCCCTACTTGGTTCACGTCCTTGAGGATGGAAAAATAATTAGCCTTCGAGGCAGTTCCTCAAGCTTACACAAGAAACCATAAAAAGATACTTCTAATGAAGAAAAATCTCTTCAAGAATGTGGTAAACTAGCGGCGCCTATTAACACCTGCCCTCGATGTTCATAGTATGAAGCTGCAAACTTGTCTGTTAGTGGCGGCATATTTGCGCGTAATTAGATTCGAAAGGCAGACAACAACTTTTCTTCGTCGATGGCGGCCCATGGAAATACAACAAATGATTTTATGATTTCACATTGTATTTTCCTGAAAATGCTGAAAATCGTACAAGCGTTAGGCTTAAACGAGCGCGGTTTGGAGAAAATTATAAATTGCCACCTGCCCAATCAGGAGAAACTGCTGCACATCGGTTCCATGAAATTCTGTCAACTCATGTCAAAGAAGAGGGAAAAAAACGGAATAAAAACACTTATCAGTAAAAAACTGCATATTATTCAGGAATTAATTACCGAGAAATCCACAAACCAGGGAAATGTTCAGAAAGTTTTTCAAGAAACCTAAAGATCAAGAAAAAGATCGAAAAACTTCCCAGAAAAATATCATCCTTTAACTTCCCAGTCAAAAACCAAAATGAAGCAATCGATGTACGCGCAACAAAATTCTAGAACGAAAATGGAATGTCCATAAGTATACCTGGTACAGGGATGCAATGGACCAGAAGTCACTGATTGATTTTGTAATCGTGTCAGCCGACTTATTCCGATAAGTGTTGGATACTCGTGTGAGGAGAGAGGCAGGACTATCAACTGATCACCACACAACTCATGAAATAAACCCAGAAGTTCCCTTCTACATCGAACTGGAAGATTATCAGAAAAATGTGGTACTACTTCTTTTGTCAACAATCGAAGACACGTGTATAAATTCAACTTTCGCGGTAAGTCCATAGGGCTAACAATGAATGACTAAACTGAACTGAACTGTTCATTTGTTCAACTTGCTCCGAGTAAACATATCGATGCGCTAACATGTTCACTAACTGTAATCAAAATTTTTCTAAAAGCCTTTAATGTTGTATCTATCTTAATTTATAAATGAAAAGTTTTGCAGGCACAGTTAGGAATCTAGGTTCAATAACACCCAATTGAAGAGTCAAAATTAAATTCAGTAGATTAAAGTAATTATAATCAAAAACAAAATCCAATGTCACTCAACTAAGTTAAAACGATACATTGGTAGACATTCTACACAGAAATTAGACTTATATTGGTTTTCAGAAAATCTTTTTAATTGAGTGACATTAAATTTTGTTTTTGTTTATAATCACCCAATTGAAAACTCCGTAATTCTGTAGTTGCCAAACCTTCAGGTATGTTTTAACTTCAAACTATTTTTTTTTTTAAATGGTATTTGGTATCGACCTTAAATATGCAATAGCGACAGTTATTCTGTTGGTAAATTAGATTTGCCTTAGGTGGATATTATTAAGCACCAAAGCTGTATACAACTCTCTTCTGAAGATCAAAGATTCCAAGAAATGGTTATTCCAAAGCCAAATGCGAATCAAGAAAATTAATGTGTGATGCTTAGCTCATTCATTGGAGACGAAAATCTATTTTTTTAAGGACCCAGAATATTTTTTGAAAGATTCACTGTGCCGAAATTATCCGAATAAAGATAGTTAATGAGAACAATAACAACTCTCAATATCAACCTGTTTACCTTAAAACACCTGTATGAGTCAGCCGCTGCCTGTCAGCAATATAGACAAGTGAAATGAATCAATTTAAATGTTAACCCATTCACTCACCTTTCATGGAACGTTTTGTTTCTTCGCAAACGACGAAGAAGCAAATTCAATTCTTGCTTTATTCATCGGATTTGGGAAGAGACAAATTTCATCGATTTCTTCGTACGATCTTTCTCTCTCTTTACCATCGACATTCGAAGCGAGAGAAAAAGAGACAGAGAGAGATCGCAGCGACATCTATGGAGGAAATGGGAATCTAAAAGAGACTAGTTTCATACTTTTTTATTTTAATAATAATAATAATAATAATAATAATAATAATAATAATAATTAATAAAAAGTCCTTATGAAACAATCACGATTAAAAATTAATTTACAAAAACATTGTTTTCGAATTTAAACGCCATGAATAATTCAATGCACAACAGTCGATATAAAACGATTACAAAGTAGCTCGCTTTCAATCAATTCATCAAATTTGCATGAACGTTTCCCTTTTGAAAAGCACAGAAACGCCTGCTCCTTTTGTCTACTGCAACAAAAGCCACCCCAACAACAAATCTTCGCGCTCTAATCGTTGTCATTTCTAATGAAAATTTAAAAAGAAATAAACACAAAAGAAAAGAAAATGTTTAATTATTCAATCTCATCAAGGCGAAGTCGTGGGTGTGAAAATAAACAAAACCAAAAGAGGAAGGGAAAAAAAAAAAAAAAAAGAACCTAACGAAGCACCGACTATTGTGAGCGCCGCCATCTAGCGTCCAACCCTTGAGTCACAACAGGTGTTTCGCCTCCAACATAATGCACTCGTTTATTGCATGAGGCAGCGAATAATAGCCGAGGCAATAAGGCGGGCAATTATTTTCGCATTGCAACATTATAATTGCTTTATTCAACCAAAATACCTTTCACCCTTAACGATCGGAATGGTGGGGGGGGGGGGGGAGCTGCGACAGTGGGGTGATTCGGACGGCCGAACGAACGAACGACCACCAGGTAATTACCATCGATCGAACGCTTTGGAAAAACGGCAAACACTGCAAGCCCCACCTCCCCAGCTTGTATATATATATTTATATGCGTTCATGTAAATACACATATAGTAAGTTTCTTATTAGCCATCACAGAATTACAAATAAGAAAGGAATGAAATGACTTACCATTTCATCAATCCATCATCAGAAACGAGCTTGGCGGGAATTTTTGAATTTATATCTACCAATAATTAAGACAGCTAGCGCTCTATCTAAATAATTAGACTTAAATGTTCTTTTAAGCCAATGCCTATCAATAGCGCCCTAAAACAAGCGCCCTAGTGAAGTTCGAATTTGATGGTCAAAGATGACCTCATTTCTTGAGATCCGCAATTTTCTGGATTACCACAGCTCTTCATATGATGAGACCTGCGTCTTTACAATGTTCTGCTCTGAAGCACTGAAACCAGCGTCGAAACCTTTCCGTACCCTTCCCAAAAATCTGCACTTTGTTGAAAGCACTATGCAGAGGATACGCGTCCGATGTCCACCACAACTATAAAGGTAAGGAAAGTTTTCGCAACAGGTGAAATATGGTAATCATAGGGCATTCCATTTACCGAAGCAGGCGGTGAAAGTAATTAAACTTATTTTTAATGGAAGACCCTCCAGTTGATCTGGTAATTTTGCAGGCTACTATAGCAAAGTCAGCACATCGTTACGTTCCATGAAACATTCTCGAACTTTATGGGACTTATCGTACAATATATTATCCTGTTGATAAATCACATCTCTATAAATGGTTGATTCTCATCAGCAACAATGTCTGAGTGGACGGACCATCCTATAGATAAGGGATCGGCAAACTATGGCAGCGTCGAAAGTTTTTTATTTGTTATTTAAATACGCCTATCCTTGAATATCAAAAGTAGGCCCGTAGAAATTACAATATGTTGGCCCTTTACAAAAAATGTTTGCCGTCTCCTGTTATAGACCAGTAATGTTTGAGTGAATGGCAAACCATGCCCTGAAAAGTTGAACACATTCATAAGTTTGTCACATAGTACAACCTAGTGCTGTTTTCGCAAAATCCTAACCTTAATGGACAACATAAATCAGGTTTCATTTCACCTCTGAGCTTTTGGAAGATCAAGAATTCAGCATAAACCGATGCAGTTAAATGGGAAAGGGGGTGGGGGGTGATAGTCTGAAATATGAAGAGAAAGGAGAATTGAGCAAAAAAAAAGTTGAAAACCACCGTTATAGAGTCATTCTGTTCATTGCCATTTGGGCAGTGCTTCATCATGTTGAAGTAGACGAAATTTACGAAAACCTGCTTTCCGTACTGTTACAAGAATTTGCATGTTAAGCGGGTCAACATCCCATAGGCCAAAATAGCAAAACTCGCTGATTCTATGCCCGATCGGGTTAAGGTTTTGAAGAAAGCAAGCGATCGGATAAATAAATTTTAATTCGGACATTGAAAGACAAGGTGCAAAAATAAGGACGTCTATTTACGTATTGGTTCTCTCTGCGTATAGTTGCACTTTTTATAACATTATAAAATAAAATAAAAATTTCTTTCACACTTAACTCCATTTTCAGAATTAACTTGTTTGTAAAACTGCTGAACTTGTATTTCACGAATCGATTCATTATCATAAGAAGAAAAAAAAAATTCAACACCCACGTATCACCTGAATCTCAACATCCCAGTCTTCTTATTTAGATTTCCAAGCTTATCAATCAGAGTCCCCTCCTCCCATAGAGACTATATAGTGCAAGGGGCGACGACTTTTAACATATGATGCAAACACACGAAAGAAATGACAACCAAAGTGATTTCGAGTTCTTTTCTGTAGAACAAACACAGAGGCACATCATCCATCTCGCCAAGGATAAACAGTAGTGAACAAACATAAACGCATTATCCTCATCATCACGATTAATAAAATAAATACGTTCGTTGAGTACACACTTACATCAAACAAACAGAAAAGTGTCACGCTTGTAGAAAATATTTTTTAAAAAATTCACGCGGAGGTGTGATTATGTTTTCCGTTTTAGAAGTGAGGCTCCATTATAAAGAACGAGTCCGATATCAATCTCTTTAGAGTAAACAACCAAAGGTGGACATTACCATTCAATCTCCTTTTCCCACTCGTCGTTCAATGTTGACTTTGAGCGCCCCCTAGCGAGAAGGAGCCGAACCACATTGGTGCATTTCTCTCTTAACACTTAAAGTGTAAGTTTCATTCCTATATTTACCGTTACAGTTTATGAATATATAGTCTTCTCAGACAATAAGCTTAAAAGCTCCCCGGTTGGCATCCCCTCATCGCACCTGGCTCCACTTCGCGTTCTAATCTGAATTAACGACAGCTAGTTAATCACGTGGATAAATTTTGAAGATATGTTTATGTAAGTAGCTATAAACGGAACGTTGTCTGCCTTGTCCTATGGCTGTGTAGAGATATCAACTGATAAGTAACGACAAATATAGCAAACAGAAATTGGTGCAGCTCTCAGGTTTAGACGCACGGGGGGTTGCATTCTTAGAAGAGTGCTAGGCAGAACTGTAAGATGAAGCATAAAACTAGCGAGCAGACATTATATATTCTGTTAAGACTTCTACTAAACGGTTTATCTTGCCAATGTGCAGAGAGGCGAGGCAATTTCGCCACCCAAGCTTACGAGGAACACAGGACGGAAAGCGATTCACGTCCAGGCAGATCAAAATCAGAAGAAGTGATCGAGAAAATTGGCCAAGAAATCATAAAAGACCCCCAAAAGGGTCGATATCCTCTTAGCTAAGATGTTGTTAGGAATCTCGCACGGATCATACGTAACAGCTTGAAGATGCACCATTTTGCCAGCACTTTCGAGTATGTTAACCAATGAACAACAGGAAGTGCGGTAACTGATTAGTATTGAGTATCAAAGCAGACCAGAGTCGCGTTGCTCGTGGAAAAGTACGCACGAACTTTAATTTGACCTTCCCTCCGTGCCACCTCTGGGTTCAAGGACATCTAACGCTGATCAACGGGCTTTAGGACCCAAAGCACTCACCAGCCTCACTCCAAGAGACCAACGAAAAAACTAATGCTGTGAAAATCTTTATCGACACCCATAGACTGAGAGATTTCGAATTCATCCTGGAAGTTCGAACTGTTAATCAAAATTAGCATGAGAGAATGACACCCATTCTTCGACCTCTTTGTGATGAATTTAGACTGGCCAATCTACGTCCTCAAATCGCTCTGTTACGGCAGATGTAGTTATGGTATTTCCCCGAAAGACACTATTATGTATAGAAATTTGGTAAATGCGCCTAATTCGAGGCACCCTAGTCAGTAACATGACAGGATACTATAATTGATATCAGGTCTCCCCTTTATCCAATCTTACTTATCCGTATAATTTAAATTAAATTTTTGAATTGGTATCGAAGTTCATCGAAAGAAAGTGATGTCTCTGCAACGAAAACTCTACAGACGGTGATCCTTTCGTAGGTTCAAAATCAGTTCAGAAATTTGAGTATCGAGGTGGCATCTCCGCCTGATCTATGGCCATCACGATCACATGATCTAACGCAATCTAATTTTATTTTGTAGATATTTTCTCTGGTCTTCTCACAGAACTTACATACGAAAACAATCCGAAGACCATCAGCAAATACCTGTCGTCAAGTGCTTGGTACATACAGATTCTCAATTTCAATAATAACTGTAAATCACGATGTAATACATACAGTTTAATACATACAACCGCAAGTTTATATCGATATCGTTCTTTGTTCAGAGATAGAACAGGAAATAAGCTGCAAAAAATCACCCTAGTACATCCAGAGAATCACTCACCCCGGAAGCAAGACATGATAAGTAACCTGATAGAAAACTGAAGCCATACTTCAAGCTTTAGATAATTAAAACGAAAGGAATAATTCTGCGATCTGGATTCGTATCAGGGACCAGAAACATGCCTTTCGCCTCAACCAATTTTAGTCCAGTCCCGCTACCTACAAAGCGTGCATGCTGAGCTGGTATCATCCGCGTTGAAAAAGAAACTAAAATCACTTTAAGGTATCTGCTTGGTTTACTTGTATTTGAAGCCTCCCACTAATGGAAAAATGCACAACATATACTGAAATTTTTATATATTATATCTGGTCAAGAGATGGCGCTGCTGTCATCGATTACACTAGTCAACACACATTTTGTAACTATGACCACACAAAGTGTTCTTACTAGTAATTTGTATGTAGAATCCGAATCTGCTTTTAGATTTTTTCTATCACGTCACGTTTCCAAGTTATGCACTTCTATGTTAAAATAATGGACGTGAAGAGAAGCGTCTGCAATGTTAAACTATCCATAATTTGGGGCCGCAAGAAAATTTATCAGGCCCCAAACACTGAATAATTTAAAAATGTTTCATTGAAAAAAAAAGAAATCTGTGCGTGCTAGAGAAATTTCAAAATTATATTCGTATTAAGCAGAAAAAATACTACCAAAAATCACCCACTTGAATTTGGTTACAAGAAAAATCTTAAATTTTGTTGGCCAGTGTTATTAGAGATACTGTATATATACAAATTATTAATCTCAACGATTTAGGATTCAGTTGCGAAATAATAGAAATAACAACAGTATCAACAAATTATATTTTCAAAATGAATCAGAACATGTTACAAATATAAGTTACTTTTGAACAGCATTCAAGTAGCAATTTCATGGTGTTTCAGTAAACGAAACAAATATCTGAAGAGAAAGGATTTATTTCTTACGGTGAATTGGAGCGACATGGTGAAACGGTAAAACTAACGCATTAGGGCAAAATAACTAGCGCATTTCGATTTTACTTCATTCTTACGGGACCAAGGTATACCTTGTTGATGGTTTAGAAAGGAGGAATTCCCGATCTGCAAACCAGGTGTCCGCCCTATCATTGGGGCTTAGCAGTCTTTAGGACACTTGGAGACAGTCTTGCTATATCAGTGCCCGTGGTGGCCGAGTTGGTAGAAGCAAAGAACTAGACATTCGAATCCAGGTTGGGGAATTTTTCCTTTCGTTATTCATCCTTATTTAATTACTCGTTCTAATATTGAAGAAAGTGTCCTACACTCAACAGAAAATGTGGTAGAGTACGAATCACGACTTACCTTTTCATATCGTCTTCATACTGCGAATTTCCAACACGGTTACAACTTTTGTTGCTAAGCAGTGATAGCGACATTTCCCACCTTTGTGAATAGACTTGGTGAGCGCGTTGGCTTCCTGGAGTCGATTTCCCACAGAATTTGATTAAGTTACAGGAACATGTATAAAATTATACACGTTCGAAACGTGGTAATCAGGTCAAGTTCACTCTAAGTACCTTATCATGATCTATAAACTTGTTTCCATTAGGTTTATGAACATCTCACAACTTATGGTAAAAATGCCACATTGATCCCAATGCTCTCTTTGATGAATTAAGAATTCCTAAAGCTCAGATAGCTGTTGGAGTCTGTTCATTCCGCTAAAGGCGACAGCCTTCCAAAACCAGGATCTTGGCATTCTGCATACGCGGGAGTTACTCAGTAGTATCTCTGAACGTGTAGGCTATTGAAATCCAAATGTCTTGATGAACCATCTAATTATTTTACTAATTATTATATACTTTGTGTAGAACGTTTTATTATTATTATTATTATTATTATTATTATTATTATTATTATTATTATTATTTTAAACTCCTGCCTTCATACTTTTTTTTTTGTTGATTTCCCCCGTCTTTTCAGGTGAACAATAGGGAGCGTGCGTCACCGTCGTTTCTGGCGTGTGTTCGATGACCGATTAATCTCTCGTCCGCGGTGTGGCGTGGCGCCGGTCGCCCGTCTTTCTAACGCTTGCCACGTGCATAATTACCCATCCAATTAATCTTGAATAAACCCTATAACAATTACGTCACAATTAATGCTCAGGGTGCGTGAGACAGCCATTGTTACGCGACTAGACTCACCGAAATAAAAAAGAAAAAAAAAATCCAATGGAGGGGGTTCTTTCAATACAATATTATTTTCACGTGCGTGAGCGTTCTTAATTACCCGACTCGACCGCAGAGGAGAGAAAATAAAGATAACGGTGATAATAATAATAAAAAATAATTGTTATTGTTTTCGCTGAATTATTAATTCGGGGCTGGTGGTGCGGTCTGGACATTGTGGCGAAGACGTGTTCATTACCATTAAGACAATGAGAGGAGGTTGGGACATCAGTGCATGACAATAATAAAAATGAAAACAAGCAACTGTTTCTCTCTCTGACTCATTCGTTACCCAAATGGACGCAAAGTCTACGAGTCAGAGGTCACATCCTCTTCGTTACAATAGCCTGGGCGGTTAAGGGAAAAGGTAATTGAACAACTCTTACGACAAAGCGCGTCAAATATTACTATAAATTTTTTTTTAAAAATTAGCATAACACCAATACATACATGTTCAGGTCTCCAGGTAACGGAGTTTCAAAATAAATCTTGCAGGATTAACAAAACTACAAAGAATATTTGTTTTACACTACCCCTACAAAACAGAACTCTACATATTACCAGCACTCGAATCACAGCCTTTTCATGTTCTCATGTTTGATTATTCAAATTTCCGTCAAGTCAAACATGCAATGGAAGTTAAATTAAATTCACTCTGAAAATTGTTATTTATGATTACACTGTGTCGATTGAAAGCAAACACAGATCTAGATCACGTGCAAAGTAAATATCCTTTCAGAGCAAGATTTGCCAGTGCAACAAAAAAGAAAAAAAAAAAGTGAAAAAGAGGGAGAGAAAGAATGACCAAAAAAATCAACTATTCACAGTTGCGTCTGCTTATTTGCATATTCGGCGGCAAGCACTCTTATGTCAATATAGACAGTGTGAAGTATAAACATCGCGCGCTTTATACAGATTCAATATAGCATGCAGACAAGAGCAACGAGGGCACACAGGTGATATTAATTTACATTCGCATTGGATATTTATTCTTACAAAAAAAATATTAAGCAGTTCTATATGAATGGGTGAATTTTTTTTTTTTGCGAGGTCTGATATTCCGCAACAGTATGTCCAGAGCTTATTCAGTAAAAATAACCGAAATTAACATGGATCCAATTGCAATGGTTTCTCGATAAAAAAAATTAATTTTACTATTATAATTATACTTGACATTACTTACAATTTACGTTAGGCATTGACACCACCACCAGTTCTGAGGATACAGCATAGTCTGAAATCTCACATATGAGGTGCAAGATGACTACCATGTTGTATACATACTGCAAATAGATGAGAAACATATGTAAATTTGATTTACATACTTTATGGAAAAACATATAGAGAACTCGGGAGGCCCTGTTAAACATACCCAAGTTCACCGTGGAAGCGTGAGGGAACGCAAGTGTGAATCAGCGCAGTTGTAAGTCATAATTCATTGACATAGACAGGTGGCTGCTGTAAAGGACTCCCGAGATAATCAGTTTGCTTCGGGGGCCAGAATCACTAATAAAGATGAAAAATGAAAGGAAAAATTCCACGGTCTGCATTCAAACTAGGAACCACGAGTATCTAGCTCGTCGCCTTTACCGACTACGCAGTTCCGGTATTGCTGCGCAAACTGAAGGAGTTTTCTCGGTGAACGGGTGCTTCAATAACTGTTCATCAGGATTTGCTGGACTGCCGTTTTTTGAGACCTTTCTGTTGATCCCATTTCGACGGTCAGTTGTTTAACGGTAGCGCGCCGATGGGTCATTGTTCTTGAGGTTCTCCTTGTCTGCTGAAGATGAAAGCAAAGCTTTCGAAAGACGTTTACAGGTTGTATTGTTTTTTTCATTCTTTTTGTTTTATTTCTTGTTTTACGCCTTTTTTAGTTGTGGTAAAAGAGTGTTGTGCTTTTAATCTGTTCATGTATTTATTTCTTTCATACGATCAGTTGCAGTAATTTATGTAAGCGAATAAGATGGAGGTATCTGAGGAACACATTCGTCATGTTTTATTGTTGCTCTTTTGAAAACAATAAAATGGAAGTGAAACAGATAGAGAGATTCAAAGTGCGTATGGACATATTGTAATAAGTGAATCGAAGTGTAATCTGTGGTTTTCCAAGTTAAGAAGGTTTTGTCAATTGTTGAGGTGCGTTGTTCCACGAAGAAAATGCTCCATCTCAAACATCTAGGATCACCTATTTACAGCTTCAGAAGTTTAGCTGGGAAAGGAGGATTCTCGATCTATATTCACCAGATCTGGCACCTTCCGGCTTAATGGAAAACAGCACCTTCAATCTTGAGTGTTCCAGAGTCGTCAAAACCATCTTAATGAAACACTTTGGTTCTCGGCAGGAGGTGGAACGGGAACTTTGGTTCAATTCAAAGCCAAAAAAGGTTTTCAAAATGACATTTAGTGCTACGGTCAAATGGCAGAAGCAAAAAACGACACCTTAAGAGAGACTACCTCATATCACATGCATAAGTTACAAAAAAAATACACACAATGTTAAACATTAACTTTTATTTGTTAAAAAAAAAAAAAAAATTGGAAGCCTTATAGTTGTTGTATTTATTATACATATATTAGATTCAATTGCACTATTTTATTGAATTAACTTGAGGGCCTCATCACTTTCTTTGAAAGACGAGGTAATTTCCAAGGAACAAGAAGACCTGTATGATCCTTGTTTGTGATAGCTTTATCGATGAAGCTCAAAGTTTCATCAAGAGTTGATTTCTTACATGAAGTTGCTATTTCTCAATTTTTAGATTTTTTTCTAAAGACTGTTGAGTATCTTCCAATACTTTCCTTTTGGAGTCAAGTCAATTGACTTTTTCCTCATGGAGCAATTTTTCCTTACATTTTCGATTTGCTTCTCTGCCAAGGTTTTTCGACCTTGTAAGTGCTGCATTTACAATTGTCTGACACTTTTAACAATAATAATTGCTTTTGTCACAGGAACAAAGTGAGGGTTATTGCTGCGATGCTTTATAGCATCTATAACATGTAGTCGGCCGTTTAAATTCTGTAAGAGCATTGAAAATGACAAAAAATTGTATTATGTTTCTTCAAAACTGTTGAAAATGTCAGTAAAACCTTTTTCAACAGAAGCATGAAATAAATGTATGGTATGAAACAAATTTATTGCATGAAATAAATTTCCAATATCTTGAACACATGGTGAAACATACTTTTTCGTATCTATTGGCAACATCATGCGTGGTTCGGAATAAATAATTGCGCAGTACCCGTGTAAACTTTGAAATGAGCTTCGCTTTAAACAAAAACTTAAGAAACAAATAGACAAAAATAAATAAATAAATAAATAAATAAATAAAATAAATAAAAATAAAAAAGAGACATGCTGGATTTATGATATGATTACAACACTATTTTAACATTCAATTGATGTTATGTGTTGTATACTTTAAGATGAAAATTAACTATCTTCGAGTTTGAATTACAGCTTTAATACGTTTAGCTAGATATGAGGCTTTAAATGCATTGAAGAATATTTTTAAATAATGATTGGCCTACCACTCACTAAGAGTGAAGGCCTATGTGTTCGTTTCAGAAACTCAAAAAATTTTTTTTTTCTGAAATCGACTTAAAAACTCGTGATTAGAAAAGCTATGTCGAAATTTTCGTCTATACGTATTTTTTGAGTTCATCTGTACGAATTTTGCGCAGCTAACTTCTCTGAAACGGCAAATAAGAGAACTGAATAAAAATTATACATAGTGTACTTGACGTATGTTTTATGCCTTTTTAGAGATATTAATTTTTTTTTCTAAAAATGAAGAAATAGCTTTAGCGTTCATTCTAGCAATCCGAACTGAATAAACTCGGCATATTCAGACTCCTCTTATTAAGGCAATTTTTTTTTTTTTTGTTAATGACTTGTTTAGCTCTGATGAGCCGTTTTGAAGTTATCAACGCATCCCAACCCAAAAGAAAAAAAAAATTTCCTTAAAAAAATGTATACATACTTAAGAGGGCTCCTTAAACTATGCATTGGCGTATTTTTTCATGAAAACGGGCTAAGATTTTTAGAGATATTAATTTTTTTTATAAAAATATATATATAGCAAAAGCATTTATTTTAGCGACCCAAAACGCATGAACGGACTCCTCTCATCGAGACGAATCTGTAAATTTTTAATTAATTTTAATTTTAAAAAATTTTAATTAATAATTTTGAAAAGAAACTGTATGGCTACAATGAGCCGTTTTGGAGTAATTAAGTTTTTTAAGATCGGCCTCGGTGGCTCAGTGGTTGCGTGATCGCCTCTGATGCCCGAGGACGCGGGTTCGACCCCGGCCGAGGACGACGAGGAATTTTCAGGGGGGAAAATCCTGAGATCACGCACTTCCTTCGGAAGGGAAGTAAAGCCGTTGGTCCCGTGTAGTCGTTTGCTGGCTGCACGTTAAAGAACCCTTGCGAGGCAAAATTTACGCCGTCCTGAAATGACCATAGCAGTTGAAAAGGACGTTAATACCAAATAAAACAAACCAAGATTTTTAAGGACTCCCCTTCCGCTCTCCCCCAAACAGAAAACAAAAAAAAAATTTGAATCCTTTTCATGGCCAAGTGGTAGGCCTGTGCGAATGTACCATTCCTCCATTTCAATTCATTTTAATATGTATGTTTTTATGTCTGACTTTCATGATTTTATATTTATATTTATAAGATACCCTAGGGAGTTCAAGTCTGCTTTTGGGAGTTCGTCATATTATTGTGATTGAATATTGTATAAACATTTTAATCGACTCTCACCCTTGAATATAATTTCACAATTCTGAACTGTTCTGATTAGCAAGCTAGAATACATTACGGAATGGGAACTTTATTAAGACAACTTTAGGTTTAATTCCTCTTAAACGGTCATTTCATAAGGTCTGATGTAGATAATTAATTTTAAAAATTAATTATCTCAAAATAGAGGACGTACTCCGTCTTATATTCGAGCAAAAAGCCTCGAATCCCCATTTCCCGCAGTGTTAATGTTAAATAAATTTTGGCGCTTAGTTTATGTATTGCGCTATTTTCGTTTATAACACAAAAAGCTATTAGGAAGCGCGCGTTATGCGTGACCCATTTAATAGATTCCCAATCGATAAACGGAACCCGAGGCAATGGCTTATGAATAAAACAATAAACACGTGTTTAACTCAATTAAAACAGATAGAAATCAGCACCTCCGACAACCGAAAAAAAAAAACCCTCTTCTTTCTATTATTTTACTTTCTTTTTTCTCCCAGTCGCGTGCGGGAAAACCATTCCATAATGATTTCATCAGCTATAAATTATTGATGACTCATTAATCGTGATTTTATTTTTTATATTCTTTCGGAAAAAATAAAAGCAAAAAACGAGACAAAGTAGAAAAAATAATAATAAAAGAGCGTGACCGAATCGGTATGGCTACTTCTACAGCACGTGCCCGCGCTTGATCGATGGCCGACTTCCGCATTCGCTTCCGGTCCCCGAATGGCTCGGTTGGTGGACGCTGTTTACGGCTTCCTGTCGAGATCTCACGTAACGGTGGGCAATAATTAGCGAACGTTCGAGCGTCCACGCCCACGCCACCTCCGGGAATCCCTGACCACACGACCAGAAGTAGACTGGGAAAAAAAAATTAACAAAAAAAATTAAATGGATCTGTTGACCACAAATCTCAGTTTTTCGACGCTTCTTCAACCGACCTCACGTGATAATCGACTAAGAGAAAGCTCACGTGATAACGCTTTCAAAATGTCCGTATATTATCTCTTAGGAAAAGCGCAGCCTCAACTTGAAGGGTCACTTACACAGCCTTTTAACAAAATGAACAGCTCCGATTTGGTAATCAAGTGACGGCAATGCAAGGGTAACCTCTAGCATCTCCGTGAGTTAGCCAACTTTCTGCAACTGAAACATCTTGGGGCTTCTCTCCGACCAGAGCATACCGAGAATAGTGCAACGTCCAAAATATGGTGTTCGCAGAACAATTCGTGAAATAACCGATCAATATAATCTCAAAGTGTACTATGCTCCGGACATTGCCCCTATCGGTTATAACAACCAATGACCCAAATGAGTATCACACATTTCAGCCCAAAACAAAAAGTAAATATCGTGAGCCGATGAGCTCTTCTTATGTGAGGGCGATTCATGGAAGACATTAGGTAGATAGCACCTCGATTCACCAGGAAAGCGTGAAAAGTAGCGCGAACATGGGTGGATATTTTTCTTTTACTTGGTAGTCTTTTCATCAATGGTCAACTGCTCCTGATTGGTTATCGAAAACATTAATAATGCCTTACAGACAGTCCAAGAGATTTTTCCAGTCTTTCTTAATGAGAAGAAACAAAACATGTGAAGCAAATCGCGCATCTACGAATCAGGGCCGA
This sequence comes from Rhysida immarginata, assembly GCA_023313115.1. Taxonomy (NCBI): domain Eukaryota; kingdom Metazoa; phylum Arthropoda; class Chilopoda; order Scolopendromorpha; family Scolopendridae; genus Rhysida; species Rhysida immarginata. The sequence goes on from JAHWFO010004153.1 coordinate 1,930,096, forward strand.
TAACCTAAACAAAAGTAATGCAAAATACTTCATTGCACTTGTTTCTAAATTAGAAAGGTCCAATTAGAGCTTTTCGGGTCCATTTATAAGTCGACATTCGAAGAACTTTCCACGTACAGTCAGTCCATAATGGCTTTTCCTAATTTTTCCGGCTACAGATTTGTCCCAAATCCTTCCAATTCCATTTTCAGGCTAACTTTCCGCTTTGTATAGGCTGAATTGAACGACGGCAATCACAATTATTAATTAAGGTCACAATTAGAAAAATCTACAATTATTAATTAAGGTAACAATAACCACTTAATAACACGCGAGTTGGGTAACAAAGCCAAGCTCTCCGTCTTCAAATCTATCTTTGTCCCCATTCTCACCTATGATCATGACTGAAAGAAGTGCGATCGCGGGTACAAGCGGCCGAAATGAGATTTCTGAGAAGTGTGGCAGGTGTTACCCTACTACAAAGAGTGCACAGCAGCACAATAAGGGAGTCTTTAGGTGTTGAGCCGCTACTTCTCCGCATTGATAAATCTCAGTTGCGCTGGTATGGCCACGCGATACGAATGCCGCAAACAGGCCTTCCTAGGCAGTTGTTATTTTCCAAGCCGGTGGGTAAGAGACCAAAGGGTCGGCCTAGAACCAGGTGGCTAGACTACATGGAGAATCTGGGTTCGAGTCGCTTGGGTATTACCAGGAAGGACATGCGCCTGATGGCGGAAGATCGCGATCGCTGGAGAACCTCGATAGGGCTGCTGCCCCCGCGACCCTAACGGATAAGCGGGCTTGAAAAGTAAGTAAGTAAGTAAGTAAGTAATAACCACTTACTTACGTCTTCGAGATCTTCAAAATAAAAAGAAAAGCATGCAATGAAGTGCGGCATAAATTATTTAAACTCATGAAAGAATTCCAACCCCTTCATGTTCTTTTTTATTTTATTCACTTACTTCTTTTACTCTTGCATTTAAATAATTTTTTCTGTTACTTTTGAAAAAGTTATAAAAAAAGAAAAAAAAATTGGCTTGCAATTTTAATTTTCCAACTATTTGTTTATAAAAGTTTTTTAATTGTGTTTTTTATATTTTGTAATTTTGATTTTTGTATTAGTATTTGTGTCCTTTTCATCCGCCACTGACCAGCTCTAATTTGCCGTTTACCTTTTCTTGATTTATCTGTATAAACAGCTTGTCTTAGCCTCTTAATCTGTATTCGCTGAATGATGGCCACAGTATGGTTGAAATGTGCATTACGGACAAAAAGTTTTTCCTTCTTCATAAATGGTTAAGCTTATATCCACAGTCGATTTGGTTCCTCATATAAAACAGACTTAAACAGAACTGACTTGATATCCATAATGATCTAAATATTTTCAGAATGATAAAAGTACTGAAAATTTGTTGCAATAAAAATAAAACAATGTTTAAAACTGAAATTGGATAGGCCCAGTTCTCTTTCATTTAGTAGAGTCTAGTGAATTTGTTCAATGAAATGATGACACGGGCCTTCTGGAATGAGACAAGCGAAGAAACTAACCGTTTAGTACCTGGTTTTTGAAATTTGAAAAATTTAAACTGTCCAAAAAGGAAGAGTCATTATCATCTCCATTGTTAGAATTGCTGGTTATTTAATAAAATAGTCATCATCTTGATTGGTTGTCATATTTAATAAAAATAAATTAAAACAATCCACCTACTGGTGCATAAATAAAAAATACTGTCAACCAAAAGTTTTCTATAAATTATTTAGTCCGCTTTTATAATATTCATAAGATTACATTTTATTTAACGAAATTGTATTTTTACAGTATTTATTCCAGCAGGGTAATTTGTTTTTACTGTAATGTTTATTTTCTATACTTTATTTGGTTTTAGTAATTAAGTTCAAAAACTTCCCACAGTATCAGTAGAAGCAAGCACGCCAACTTGGAACAATCTTAATAAAAATGCTCTGGCTGAAAATAGTAGAAATGATAACTAAACTTAATTATAGGCTAAACTTAAACAGAAAATTCCTCAATCGTCAACTGATAATGTTGAACTTGAGCCTTTTGTAAAAATTATGGCAGTAGAATGGAAAGCTAGCCTCAGGGCTAGTTCACTAATTACTTATTTTCAACTGACAATGGATACAATTTTGGTGCGAGGAATCAAATGAATAGTTCACCTTATCTTAATAAATTTGATATGCTGATCACGAATCTGATCACCTTTCATCCGCAAATTGCATTATTTCTGAGATAATCATGCTTTTAAATATTTCATAGCGCTTTCCATCTGCACTTTATTTTATGGAAAAATATTATTTCATCACTTAGAATAAGTTAGGGTGTATCTAAACCCCTGTCACAAACTTATGGTGGCGATTCCCCACAGCGAGATGAAATTTGATAAAGGATAAATTGTTTATGTTCAAAATTTCGGTAAGTAAATCTAGGTCGAAATTAGTTCCTGATAACTAAGGGCCAGTTCACTTGTTACTTTCTCAACTGAGTCTTCAGCAATAATGCACCAAAGTGTTCATTATCTCAGTCTATCAATGCTAAAGACTCGCAATGGACACTATTTTGGTACGAAGAGCCAAATGAAAGAAGTGTCTTATCTTAAATTCGATATGCTAATAACGAACCTCATCGTCTTTCTTCTGAAAATTACGTTATTTTTGAGATAAACGTAGTTGAAGTTGATAAAAATCAGTGTTTTTAAATATTATATATTGCGCTGTTGAGAAAATCGATGCGTATCCTAAACCCCTATCACAAACTTCTAGTGGTGATTTCCCGCAGCGAGATGAAAACAAAAGTTCATATAAACATGGTTCGGTTAACGAACCGTTTATGAGAGTTCTGCAGTTAAAAGTGAAGTTTCAGCAGCTGGGTTTATACTCTGCGGATAGCAGGTGTTATGCGGCGAAGCTACCACAACCGTTCAAGGAGGGGGGGGGGGGGAGGTCGGATAACGAACCGTTTACTACAGTACCCGTTTCGCCCCCCTGAATGATTATTTAGATACACCTGAAGTTATTAGCAGGCGCACCTATTAATAACAAATAAATGGGACGTTATTTCAAGAATTTGTTGTATCTTCTCCTCATGTCATCTGCCATCCACAGAGTAGAAAAACGCGGAAACTTCAATTTTGACTGCGGAAATCTCATAACCGGTTCATTATCCGATTCATGTTTATATGAACTTTTGTTTTCATCTCGCTGCGGGAAATCACCACTAGAAGTTTGTGACAGGGGTTTAGGATACATATCGATTTTCTCAACAGCGCAATATAATATTTAAAAACACTGATTTTTATCAACTTCAACTACGTTTATCTCAAAAATAACGTAATTTTCAGAAGACGATGAGGTTCGTGATTAGCATATCGAATTTAAGATAAGACACTTATTTCATTTGGCTCTTCGTACCGAAATAGTGTCCATTGCGAGTCTTTAGCATTGATAGACTAATACTGTTGAGATAATGAACACTTTGGTTATATCAATATCAGTGCATTATTGCTGAAGACTCAGTTGAGAAAGTAATAAGTGAACTAATTTCGACCTAGATTTACGTACCGAAATTTTGAACATAAACAATTTATCCTTTATCAAATTTCGGCAATCATCCGAGTGGATACATTACAGCAGCTCCACTAAGCACTAAAATTAGGACTGTTTTGTTTGTGTGCATGTCTTTCGTACGGGCTGAGCTGGTTAAAAAACAAATGATAAACCTGCCAAACGACTTAAAATATCTGATGAAAGAAAAATTCCCAAACCCTGTTAACCAAACGAAAGCAATCGACTACGAAGACCAAAGGCAAGCAACCAGGAGACAAATCTCATGGCGCTTCTTAGAAATATAACGCTCTAATTTAAACAGATCCTTAAAGAATGAAGATGGGGACAGGAGAGTTTCGAAGGGGGTAAACGAGGAACTTAATGAATCCCAATGGGACCATCGACACCACATCAACTCCTTTTGTAAGGGAGAAGTTTGTGGCGATTTATTACCCAAATCCAACCTTAAATTCGATGCAATAAAACTGATGGAGATAACGGCTATTTGAAACGTTACCAAGCCAATCTCTTAATCCTCCAAAATAAAACGTTAATAACAATATAAATGGACCCACACGTCCTTGCCTTATTACCCCTCAAGTTACACTCATTTTCAAAAATGACTTCGGGAGGTCTCAGAGAAGAGGCAGATTTATTTCCGTATAAAAACCTCAAAATGTCTATTAATCCCCATAAAACACAACGAATGGGATTAATAGTAGAGTCCTATTAAACTCTTGAGTTTTTGAATTAATGAGATATAACGATAGTAGAAGTAATAATGATAATAATAATGAGTGGATATCTGCGAGCAAGATCTCTTCCTTAAATAGCCAGAGGGTCCTTGCAAATGGCTGTCAGCTGTTCCAGCCCCTACCCCTCTTCGTCCAGATGGATGGGGTAAAATCTATAAATATTTATCTATACATCGACAGGCTTCTTTTACAAGAAACAAAGGTTCCAAAATCAACAGACGATCCCAAAATCGAATTTTTCTTTTCTGCATACATAACCTCAAAAAAAAGCTTCAAGGTAGAAACTGAAAACGAGCTCCATAAAAATAAAGAGGAAAATCGAGGACAGAACCCATAAATCACTCGAAACATGTCGCAAGGTTTTCGTCACCGCTGCGTCGGGTGCTAAAGGGTTTGCGAGGGGGATCAAAAAATAGAAAACAGGGTTGTAAAGAGAGGGTAAGGTTTTTGGAAACCCCCCATTTCCGGGGACACTCTCATTGGTCCTTTTCCCCACCATTTGTTACCGTCGTCCTCTCTGGCCATTGGCGCCTGTCAAAATCATCAAGGACGAACGTCTTCAACCCTTTGGACACCCACCCACCCTTTTGTCCAAGGAATTCAAACAGCGAGTCCCTCGTTGCCTGCAGCTTAGCTATACGGTGATGCAAGTTCAATGGCATGACCCCACATCCACTTTCCCTCGCATCACGTGACACAACCCCTTCCCTTACCCTTTGTGTCCAGTCTCCCTCCAATCTCATGTGAAAGTGGTGGACACAGGACGGTATGTTTACCACCAGACCAAAATAACCCCTTTTCTGCCATCCAGGATAAAACCAAGTGAAGCAAAAGGACAGAAGAACAAGCTATACCCACCAATCCCCTTCGAATCTTAGCCCCTCCAACCTTATACCCTTTTTACCCTTCACCCAGCCCAACCTTCGTCTGAACCTATTATCATCATTGCAGTAGTTCGCCTTCAATTTTTAAAGACTATTATAGAAAACGTATAAGCTACTCGCTCACATACCTCACTTTATAATAATAATAATAATAATAATAATAATAATAATAATAATAATAATAATAATAACACATCTTTTTATAATACTATCTGCAATTTCTTTACCACCTCAGAAAATAAAGTTCACTGAACTTAACAATGAAATGAGCATAAAGTAATCTCCAAACACACACAACATCAATAGCGTCAATAAAGCATTTGAAGTTCACTCAAAATAATTATTTTCGCAATATGGTAAACGAGTTTATTTATATAAAAGTTGGTAAATGTTAAATAGTTTATGAGCATAAGCTAGTCCGTTTGGGTAAAGAGACATGAGAGGCTTACTTTTACAATATCGTTTTTATTTATAAACTTAATCGCCTGTATTAACATTCGAAATTTGAAGTCGACTAAACTGCATCAGCTTCTTTTTGCTATTGAAATTATTTCTTAAACTGCGATTTTGCATAACAGTTTTATGAAGTTTTCATATAATTCCAACTATATACGATGACAATAGTTTGAATACATGTTCTCGGCAAATTTATTAATAAATAAATTGAAATGCTGGAATAGTACATTTCGCATAGGCATCCCACGTTGTCATGAAAAAAGAAAAAAACTTTGAGGGGGCGGGAATTATAAGGACCTTTGGGGGAGTATCAAACTTTATAACTCAAAAATGGCTCATTATAGTTAAGCAATTTATTTACAAAAATTATTCGTCTCTTTGAGAGAGGTCTGTATATGTCAAATTTAACATCTTTGATCCGTAAATATGAATATCGTAGCAATTTCTTTATTTTTAGAAAAAAATTAATATCTCTAAAAAGGATTAACTAATTTTCATTAAAAATACGTCAATATAGAGATTAAGGAACCCTCTAAGTATGTATTAATTTGTGAATGAAAAAAAGAACTTCTTGTTGGGAGGGGGGGGGGGGGGAAGAGGTTGAAGGAGATGCATTAAAAACTTCGAAATGGCTCATCATAGCCAAACAATTTCTTTACAATTATTCGTCTCTTTGAGAGGAGTCCGTACATGCCGAATTTCTTGAGTTTGATTCGCATGTACGAATGCTAGAACCATTTCTTCATTTTTAGAAAAAATATTTATATCTCTAAAAAGACTCAAACAATTGTCAAAAAAGATACGTCAAGGCACAGTTTAAGACAGCCTCTAACAGTGTATTAATTTCATTTGGTTCTGCCTTTCGCCGTTTCAGAGGAGTTAGCTGCACAAAATTGATCACATACGAACATACAAACGTACAGTACAACTGCTTTTATTGCCCAATCATTGTACAGGCTGTTTTTATTATTCAAAATTTCAACTTATCTTCTCGGATCATGAGTTTTTAAGTCAATTAGCTAGTCCCCTCAGTGGAGGGAGATGAAGGCTGCACTGAACTGAACTGAGTTTTTAAGTCAATTTCAGAGAAAAAATTTTTTTTTTGAGTTGGGGAAACGAATACTCAAACTCTTATGAGTGGTCGGCCAACAGCAACAAGGAACTAGACCCATTAAGAGATTATGTATTTTTTCAATATCTGCTAGTTTTGTCTGTATTTATAATTTTTTTTTTATTTGTTTTTTTTTCTTTCATTTTCAATGATCATTGTCGTTTCATCCAATTGTTGAAAAGAATTTCAAATTTTTAAATCTTTAACGAAGCTGTCATTTAGGTAAATTCAAGACCTACGAGAGACAGGCCAGGGCCAACACCACCTAAAGAGAAAACCTGAGCGCCGAAACATCATACATTGTTACATCATGATACGAAGTCATAATTTAGGACTTATTATTATTAGATATGCGATTAAAGATGACTTTTTATGACGACTTAACAATGAAAGACGTTTCCGCGCTCAGGCAACGCCTCCTAAAGATAAGGCCTGAGCGCGTAAACGTCATACATTGTTACATTAACATCCGAAGATACGTTTAATCGCATTACTACCAATAATAAGCCCTGAAATGCAATTAAACGTATCTTCGGATGATGATGTAACAATGCAAGACGTTTTCGCGCTCAGGCCTTATCTTTAGGTGGCGTTGGCTCAGGTCTTATCTTTAGGTGGTGTTGCCAGGGCACTCAAAAGTCACCTGACCATCGGGGTCCAACACACGAAAAAACACTGTTAAAATTCAAGATGGAGACCATGAAGGATGGATTGTTGCTCGGACCCCGATAGTCATGTGACTTTTGAGTGCCTTGGCCTGTCTCTCGTTGGCCTCGGCTAAATTGCAACCTCTTTTATACACTGGTAATGATGACGATACAATGTAGCCATATGAAAACAATTATAGGTATTGTTTAAAAAATTCTCATCAACATACGCTCGAAGAGTAGTTGCAGCCGAAAAAAAAAATTTTTGTTCCGATTGGGATTTACTTACATTTTATTTTGAGGAATACGGCACATTCTAAACGAGGTTGCGGGTAGCGTCTAAACTGCTGCGATCCAAGCCATGTTCATTTGGATTAAGTCAAATGGGACAATTCAGTAATTAAGTAAATCTGAAATAAAATTATAAAACCGTTGCAATTCGTATTTGAAAATAATCCGAGAAACTTAGTCAAGTTATGAACATCCTATTAAGAACCAACCTGTGCATAAAATGCTACAATACAGTTTATCGCGCTACGTGCTGGCAATGCGTAGTTAAAATTTCTCGTAGAAATTTTTTCAGCTTCCCAAATGTTAAGTCAAGGAAATGAATTAGCCAAACTTGCAACTATGACTGTATCTAAAAAGTTAAACTGATGGTCGCATGCAAAATACTCACATCACGCGATATAATGGCAATTTTTATATACCGGTCTTTTTTATCATTCAAGTTTTTATCATACAATAGATTCGTAGAATGTAAAATCTACCAAGCATGAGCAATCACGTTATTTGTGCGGTTGTTTGTGAAATCGGGCAGACTTTTGAGACACAGCCTTACTGAATATTATGCAGGTAATTTGTGGCGGTATTGATTACGATGTCAAATTGTTATGAACTCTTAAAAAATAATAGCAGTTCCTAGAAGCCAATGCGTTCAAAACATTCACGTGTTAACAATTCTTCTTAGATATTTATGAAGAAGTTATGATTTCTGCTAAAGTGGAGAAACAGGTTCAGCCATTAAAATTGACAGATCGAAACAGGTTCGATTTAGAATGTAGAATATCCTTCGGACGAAAGAAAAATCCCTACAAAAGGCAAACAGAAAAGAATGCCAAACATAAACCTATTCCATCAAATTTTACAATTAAAGTAGTCGGTAAGTCGTAATCAAATACAATAATAAAAACATAACCTCAACAGTAAAGATAAAATATTAATGACTTTGGTTAAAATGAGTGATCACGCGAAAAGGCACCTGAAGAGAAAATAATAAATTCCGAGAAAAACGCGTTTAAGTTTTGAAGACCTGTATGGATATGGTATGCAGGTCAGCCAAAAATAATTAATATAAAAATAATGTTCACTATAATAATGTTAATAAAAGCTTCATGCACTTATGTCATACATCTAATAATGTTCTGTTTAGACTAAAATAAAGTTGAAAGTTCAATGACTGTAAAGTAATAAAAAAAAACATTTTTAATTCCCATAAAAACTTTTATCAAAATCTAAAATGAATCCATTGTCAAATTAATTTAAAAAATATTCGATAAATATGATAGAAGAATTTAATATGTTATTTGACATTTTGAAATTTTTTTTTATTGCTGTATTTGATTTATGAAGAAACCCATGGTATATGAATGGAGGCCCACCTACTTTAAATGTTCAAGTAACTTTTGCATACAAAAATCCGTTATAAACGAATTTTTCATTGTAACGAAATTTTTTCATGATTCGGGCAATTTGTGCGCTTATTATAATTCCGGTTTAACGAATTTGTTTTTTAAACTAAATTAATTATTACCGTACTTTGCCTGTAGTAGATATAATCTGTCTACTCCGTTAACCGAAAGAAAACTAGGACAAAGTTAATTAATTAAATTGGCAATTTCATTTGTTAATGAAAACTTTCCTGAGACCACAATTCTTAATAATTTACTCTGGAAATTTAATTGCTCAATGTTCTGACCTCATAACTCCTAAAATACCGGAGTATTGGTACGCATCTTTTCCACAAAGATCTTATGATTTACCATTTGGAGCATAGGCTGTATTTTATTGCGTGAGCTAAACTCAACACAAAAATTCAACGCATAAATTTGCTACATAATTCAGATTAGTAAGTCAAATGTAACATTTCATTTGTATGCAAACCCGAAATAATACAATTATTAATTTAAAATTTATTTTTTAATGATAAACCGGTGCAATTCGATCCGAGGTGAATTGGGCTTTTACTCAGAATAATCACACGACACTTAGTAAAATTATAGTCGTGATGCACTAACGTATAAAGAAAAATGTATTTATACATTTGAAACTTACTGAAATATAGCTAAAAAGGTACTCGATTGTCGTAAATTATAACTTGAAATAATTCTGTTCATATTTTATTCCGGCTACGTCCGCTAACTCAATCTCAAGCCTTCCACCTATATGAAGTAGTTTGATGGAAACTTTATATTGAGAATATGATTTTTTCTAAACTTATTTTTATCCTAAATACAGTACTTCCGAAACGTCGTCGTTTCATCATTTCAAGCCAATTTGGATAAATATGTTTAAGGGTATATATGTTAGTTAGCGCCTCAGAAATGGCATCAAATTCAGGAAACGCATACAATTAAAAACAAAAATTAAAGAAATGAAAACCTATGCATGGTACATATTTTCTGAAAATATTTATTTATTTATAAATATGCACTTATCAATTATCCCGACGGCCATCCATGTCTAATGCGAGAATGACGAGAAACACGCCAGAGATAATGGTCCTTAATACAGTCATCGAGATAATTCGGGTTTTATAATCTTTATAATTCACAGCCAATAAAAAATTGAAATCCCTATAATTTTAAAGAACGCTTAAACCATTCCAAAAGGACGAAAATTTTAGAAATCGTTCTCAGAAATTTTCAAAAAAAATTCACGTTTACAATAAATCCAGCCTAGAAACTCCAAATTTATCATCCCACATAGCACAAAATTCGCAACCTAAGCTAACATTAATAATGCAAGAAAACTTGTCTACTATAATAATAAACGGAGCTTAATACCCATTTTCACTAATTCAAATTTCAAATTCAAATTTATTCAAATTAAAAATTATTGAAAATATAAAATTTAAAATGTATAAAATATAAAATTACTCAGTGCATTTACCAACTACCATCAAATCCAAATAAACAATAATCAAATAACCAGTAATAAATAATAATAATAATAATAATAATAATAATAATATAATAGGAGACAACTTTGGATAATATTTATAAGAGAAAAGAACGAGACACAGAAACCCTGGAATACAATAGATAATATAATATAATATTAGAAATGAAAAAATAAATACAATACTAATTAAAAATTAACAAAATAATTAATAAAAACGATTACAATCAAAGTAAGACTAGAAATATAAAAACAAAATAAAAAGCTGACGTTTCGGATAGAGACTATCCTTTATCAAAGCAAAAAAAGGATAAAAAGGATAATTCTCTAAAAGCAATTAGAATATTAGAGATTTATCCTGAAGTTATGATAAATCT